>VSMD01120928.1:0-40581 GCA_008750895.1 Mirza zaza | reverse complement strand
TATCTAACTAAAAATGCCATTTTTAGAGGAGGTTTAGAGAAGCCTCATGGAACAGAACGCTCCTTACAGAGAAAAAGCCAAATGAGATAAGATTAACCTAGTATCAGATCTTTCCAAGTCTGTTTCCTGGACTTATCCTAGGTCCTGACACCAGACATATCTTGGGTGAGGAGAATTGAAAGGGATATAAGACAGAATAAAAGGATATAATAAGATGTCACTGGGGTCGTGAGTATTGCCATTCTACCCTCTCTTTACAACATTTCATACAGAAATAGTTAAGAAACTTTTCCTCCCTTTACCTCAGACTGCTACAAAGTCGTGGTCTCTAAGAAGCTCTAGAGGCAGAGGCACTCGGTAGACACCCTCCTAGAAGAAGTCCTGGCACTCAGCATAAATGTGGATGTTTCAGTAGATGTAGCACATGTGCTCAAAATCAGCACAAAATTTCAAAAAAGAGGCGGTAGCCACCAGGCGAGGCTGTGCTGCTTTGTGGGGCCAGTTAGTTGGTATCCCTGAGCACATTTGAAATCCCCCAGAACATGCTCTGGGAACTTAAAAAAAAAATGGAATGTTTTTTTTTAAGCACGCTGTCATACGTAAGAGTAGGCAGGGCCAGAGCCAATGTCTTGCAGTTTATTTCAAGAAAAGTGCCCCATTCAGTCAGACTCACAGGCTGGAGAAACTCAGAGACAAAAACATTCCCTACCCTTCCTTCCCTTTTTGTTTTCTTATCCTTCCCAAGATCTTTGGCTTACCTGAAAACCTGCCACTGTCTCCTTCTTTCAATTATGATTCTTATTTCCTATAATCATGGTTTAATAATGTAAGAAATATCAAAGCCACATATGCAAACAGAAACCTTATTTAAATATATCGAAATGACCAGTTATGATCTCACATTAATTTTCAGCATTTTCATTGCAGACTGATCCAACCTAGTGTACTTTAAAAGGATAACTTTTATCTCAATTATCATAAGCAACAAAAAGAAAAGTTTTGTTTTTCAACATAAGAACAACCAGAAAGAAAGCGGCATCACAAAACAACATGAGAATGAATAGCTGACTGTAAAACTCTATCAGAAATAATCCCTGCAGTACATACATTAGGTTGAAGGAAGATAAATAGAAACCAACAAACATCTTAGAAATTCCATATAAACATTTAATCATCACAAATAAGCAGTGGAGATAGTCCCCAGAGGAGTACTGCAGGAAAAATATGTTCCTCATATACATCCATTGATCTCCAGTGGTTTTTGAGGACTAAAATATTTGGTGTAAAACTTGCTGGTGAAGTCATAACTCTATTGAAACACAGCAGGGAGATCATACAGACGATTTTCATTTATCCTGTAAGCTATGGTTCCTTAAATAACATTATGCCTCTACCTATCCCCAGTACAATTTTGATTTCATCCTTATTTTAAAAAATAGGTTTGCTGTAATTTAGAAAACATCTCTACAAATATATCTCATTACCATTTAACACACTTAGCAGAATTGATCAATTTAGCAAACATCAGTTACCTAAAGTGTGATATTAGTCTGTCATCATATTTTCCAGAAAAAAATCCGGAGAGGAAGAGGAACTAAATAATGAGTAAACCTACACACGAGTATCTCTTTTATAAGCCTTAAAATCTGCTATGTTGTCCACACGATAGTAGCTTCTGGAATGTTAGTAAAGAAGAGATAGGTTTCATCTGAGCCTACTATGAGCTTAAAATTTATTTAAGAAGACGATGCAACCTGAAGAATAGCATAAGAAAGCAGATAATAAATATAAATAGGTGACACATTTTGATGTTAAAGGGAAACAGAAAAAGAATTGCTGAGAGTCGTGTGAGGTTGCTATTAAAAAGATTTGAAAAAACATACAAAATGTCGAGGGAATCAAAACACTTACTTTAATCCAGTCCTTCAATTGCTACCAATGTAACATGGATTGGGAGCCACATCAAGAAGGTAAGTAGGCGTCAAAGTATTTGCTCGGGCATTTGCAGTCTGTGTGGCCTTTGTCAATCTCTTAACTGTTCAAACATCTATTTTTTGATGAATGGGTAACAGTATAAAACTCTAACTTAAAGGACTTTCCTGATGTTCAAATGAGGTGATGGATATGGAATCTTTTCATAAACAAATAAAAGCTTTACAAATCTCTGGTACTAATTTTTGAACTTTAAATGCTAATAATCCCCATTATTAATGATAATAATAAAGACAATATTATTCAAGGGCCTCATTATTGCTTTAACTTTTAAAAAATCTAATCTTATATTGTTGACCTATGATATTTTTAAAGCATTCTTATTTTTTTATAATTTAGCAGTTCATTCCTCCTACTAAATTATATGTCTGGGGTGACTGTGCATGTATGTGTGTGTGTGTACTTTTATACTTTTTCTCACTGAAAATAACTTAAATTTTAAATAGCTATCCATATACTATAGATGATCATTGATAGATATTGAAACTAACAAATTGGAGTGGTGTCCCTAGATCTAAATTTTAGCATGACATCCAGCCTGTTGATTGTCTATCAGTTGGGTCCTGCTTAGCTACCAGACAGTGATTTAAGGAAGAATCCTAGTGGAGTAGCAAACAATGGCTTTAATGGCAGTTGTCAATTGTGTTGCTTCCCTTCTGTAAAATATACATTCTTCTACCTCATTCCATTTTGAATTCCTTTTAAACATCTATTTACATGTATGTTAATTTGTTATTACCTTAGCAAAAATGTTTGCACATGAGACCATGGTAGCGTGAAGTAAAGATTACTTAATATCCTATTCTTTCCAAAGAGATATGTAATGTATAAATTAAGATAACAGGAGAATATAGTTCTCATGTTAAAAACCCTGGGTAGCTATAAAAATAAATAATAAAATTTTAAATATAATATGATCTTCAAACTATACTCAAAGAAATATCTCTCTTAAATATAATTAATTCAGAAAATTTGGTGCATGCATTTCCATTTTTTTTCATTTTAAAGTGAGACAATCAGAGAAATCAAATGTCTTGGGAATAAAATAATCATTGCTGGAGAAATCATTACTGACTTTTTCTTCTTTTTCCTCTAATGAACAAATTTGTCCAACTTTAAAGAAACAGAAGTATTTGTTTTTCAACAATGTTTTAACTGATATAGAAAAGATAAGCGTTTTCAGCAAATTGGCCGGAGATTAGGAACAGTATGAAGTAAGGATAATGCAGGAGTTATCACTGCATGGGGAATTGTGACCTTTAGTAGAAGAAAAATTACATTTTCTTGACTAGACAAAATTTCTGCTTATATTATTACCTGTGCACTCATCTAATTTATCTAGGAAAGATTTTGAAACTCTATATTAAACATATTTGCTATTTGTACAACATAGGTATCCACAATATAGTCTAATAAATGATAAAAATATATAATGTTAAGTAGTTTTTAAAATAGTGATATGGAAAACAAACTGATGCTATAAACCATAAATAAATAAATTCTACTTTCAAATTTCCTTTTTCTATTCAGGGAGAAACAATAGAAAATGTAGTTTATTGTTGAAATTTTCCATCTTACTTATTTGTTGTTTATTTTGTTTTGTTTTTGTGTATCCACATGCAGATAGGTTCTGATGAAAGAGCATGTCCCGAGTTAAGAGATGGCATTTTAATAACACCACAAAGAATGTATTGGTCTTTGAAGATGATTGTCATCACATTAATAACCTGGCCTTGAATCTAGTAAATAAAACAGCAAACCTAATTGGCATAATTGATCTTTGAAATCTAAGATAACAAAGGAATAAAGTTGAAAAGAAATACTTCCTAAGACTGCACCTTGTCAACTACATATTTCTGAAAATAAAGTACAAAAAAGGAACCAAATGCTCTAATTAGAATTCTGTTAAACATCTGGGAGAAATATATACCCTTTATTACATTCCTAAAGTCCCTTGGGAGAAGATCTTTCCTGTTTTCATTACTATTGCCTCTAGGAATTGAGTGTAGCGCAAGCTTAAATTGGATTTTAACAAATATTTGTTCAAAAGTGAATGAATAATTATATTTGCATCTTAGTTTTCTAAATCTAAGTCAAATGGGGAAAAGAGAGAATTTTAAATGTGCCAGGGATATCTGACATATATGTACCAACAAGGTAAGCAGCTTGTCAGCACTGATACTGTGCTTTATCAATAAGTAATCACTAATAGTGTGTGGAAATACTTTGTTGTCAGGGTCTGGCCATACCTACTCGATAGTGCCCAATGACTAGTGGTTTTGTGTTCTCATTTATCTTTCTACACTTATGCCAGTAGGAAATATCTTCTTGCAGCCTGGGGGATTTTTTTCCCTGGCAGCATCTCAACTCCTCTTCTATTAAAACAATGTCTTATTAATTGAAGACATTTTCTTGAGCTTTTCAAAAGGGCAACAAATTAATATTTTAAATAATTATTTGCTACTGTATCAATGGCAACACAGTGTACATATTAAGAGCTACAATTAAATTATAGTATTAATACACACAGAATTATACTTTAAAAGGATAATGTATATGACTGACACAATATGAGCATGATATGATAAAATAGTAGTATTCCACTTCATTCCTAATCAAAGTTCTTTCCACTAAGAAATCCAAACCTTCTCTCATCACCAGTCCTCACAGAACAATGTTGATTCCACAGAGAAAAATCATATCTGCTTCCAAAATGAATACAGACAACATAGTTTTATTAGCATGCTGTAGGAAAGAAGGCTCTCTTTTTATATATCTCATCTATAAAGCCACATATACATTTATAACAGTACATTTTTAAGATACCCTTCTCTTCTTTGTTACTTAGCCTATGCACCCCAAAACATAGAAGGTGGGCTCAATAAAGGGACCTTAAATTAAGCCTCCTTACTGTGCATCTTTGTAGTTTCAGACTTTGATATGTAGGCAGTAATTCAGATTTTACACAATTGGGTTAGAAGTGGAACATGGAGGTGTTGACTCCAGTTCCCTATGGGAGAGAGATTCATATACTCAGGGAAAACTGATTTGTTCCCTGACATACTACAAGGAAAGATGAGTCTGTGTATTTATCCCCACAAACCTGCCAACCTTTCAGCTTATTTACTTAAAACATGATTTTATTTTCACTTGTAAAACTGCTGTCGCAAGTTAAGAGTAAAAGGTGAGAGAGAAAGCAGATGTCAGTTGATATCACTTGGAGGGTGATACACATTGCAATGGAATCAGTGTTGATGAACCTCCCCAGGGAGACTGAAAAATGCAATCCCCAAAATCTGGGAAAGACAGAATTATTTACTTTTTCTCTATCCTTTTTATTGCTTCCAGCTTTTGAATCAGTTTAAAGAAAATTAACAATTTCAATGTATAAAATATTAGTAGCTGTCTAAATATCACTTACAAAATAGAGAATATATACATTTTAATTGTATTTCTATCTTGCCATCTACTAGGTAGAAAAAAAAATATTTTCCTATTGTAATTTTGACCCTGGCATGACAGGGCATTTGCATTCTTGTTTTCAATTATGTGATTGATCCCAGCAAATATCTGTCCCCTCATGCCCATGGGGCAGAAAATGGTATCATGAGATCATTTTTCTTGGAAGCTTATATTTACATTCATTTCCCTCACATAGTTCTACTCTTGTGTTTTCAAATATATGGATAAATCTGCTAGTGGACATGTATAAAACACAAACAAATGTAGTCAGCTTCCTTAACAACAATAAAGAAAAGCCTGCAAGGTAGTTATTATCAACACCATTCTTTTAAGGGATGGGTTTCAGAATGTTGCCCTGTCTGGACTCAGATGTCTGGCTTCAACTGATCCTCCCGCCTCAGCTTCTGAATAGCTGAGACAACAGGCACATGTCACTGTACCACTTTAATTTTAACAGTGAAGGAACTGAAATTAAGAGGATGCAATTTTGCTTTAGTACACAGATAATGGAAAAGTATCTGGGATTTAAATACACCTCCCTCCTAAACCTATTCTCATTCCACAAGACATGTGCTCTTAACCTCCCAATCTCTTGGCTTCCTATCACAGTTATGAGAATTACATACATAGTGTAAAAGGCTTTTAAATTTGAATAAACATAAACCTACATAAATCTAAAATTAGATAAACCCAGACATTTAGGCCAATTTGCTTTTCAGAGTTTTTCTGAATAGATGACAATCCTAAGAAGATGTTAAATTATCAACTTGTGATTAATATTATTCTTGAATGATTACTATTTCTCCTTCTCATAACTCTCCTGTTAATAACATTATCACTAATCGTATCTCTCCTTATGTTCCAAAGATAAAAGGGAAGTGATCTTTAGTATTTTAAGTACTTAAGAATCATTATTTCCCATAATTTGTGAATATAATTCTCTTGAATTCCATGTCTTCTTGATTTTCTTCTGTACTCTTGAAAAATCCATACAATTTCTAAAAGGAGGAATCACTATCCCTAACTGAGAAACTGAGAATGAAACTAAAAATTAAAACACTTAACTGAAAAGTATTCCTTTTTTCCTTATGTGAAAACATAGATAGAGAATATTAGAGATATAGGAAAAAATCTATATTTTTAAGTTTTAATTGAGTATTTTCAGAAATAACTAGAATCTATATAGAATTCAGGAATCTATATAGAAATCAGCAAGAAAAAAAATCAAACAACCCCATTAAAAAGTGGGTAAAGGACATGAACAGTATCTTTTCAAAAGAAAACAGACTAAAGGCAAACAAACATATGAAAAAATGTTCAACATCTCTAATCATCAGAGAAATGCAAATCAAAACCACAATGAGTTATCACTTAACTCCAGTGGGAATGGCTTTTATCAAAAAGTCCCAAAGCAATAAATGTTGGTGTAGATGTAGAGAGATAGGAACATTCATACACTGCTGGAGGGACTGCAAACTAGTACAACCTCTGTGGAAAGTGATATGGAAATACCTTAAAGAGCTAAAAGTAGAACTACCATTTGATCCAGCAACCCCATTACTGGGCCTCTACTCAAAGAAACAAAAGACATCCTATAAAAAAGACATCTGCACTTGAACATTTATAGCAGCACAATTCACAATTCACAATTAAAAAGATGTGGAATCAACCAAAGTGCCCATCAATACATGAGTGGATTAATAAAATATGGTATATGTATACCATGGAAGTTCTATTCAGCCACAAAAAAGCAATGGTGATTTAGCACCTCTTGTATTATCCTTGATAGAGCTGGAGCCCATTCTACTAAGTGAAGTACCACAAGAATGGAAAAACAAGCACCACATGTACTTACCATCAAATTGGTATTAATTGATCAACACTTATGTGCTGATACAGTAGTAACATTCATCAGTTGTTGGGCAGGTGGGAGGAGGAGGGGAAGAGTATATTCACACCTAATGGGGGAGGTGTGCACCGTCTGGGGTATGGACATGCTTGAACCTCTAACTTGGGTGGGGCAAAGGCAACATATGTAACCTAAACATTTGTATCCCCGAAATATGCTGAAATTTAAAAAAAAAATGAGCAACTAGAGATTTATCATGATTCACTACATATCATTGATAGATGGTTCCTCACATGTTATTAGATATTGTAAGTTCTATACAACGTTAACTACAGTTTGTAGGTTTAATTGTTTGGTAAGGTTCACGGAACAATTGCAGGTATAGTAATTTGTAGGTAACTGAACTAAGAGGATATAATTTAACCATTTGATTTGAGATTCTGGTGTCTGAAACAAAAGAAAACAACAAATATTCCATCTTATGTTATTCTGTATGAATGTGCTACACAGAACTGAGATACATTTTTTTAGTAGCTTCACCATATAGTAGAGTCCTAATGGCAAACAATAAGACTCTGGAAATGAAAGTTCCTTCTCTTTCCTCTCTCTATTGTATAACATGCTCTTTTTCCCTGAGGTAACAGAGAATATATGCATTTCACAATAAGCTAAATTTTTCATGAGTTAGAATTAAGAAGAATCTTACCAGTAAAATTGTGTCAAATCCTTATTTCAAAGGTTCTAATACAATAACAAAAGATAGGGGAGTCTTTCATTTAAACTAGAGACAATAGGATGGCTTATATATACTATTGAGTGCATTTAGAAAAGTACAGTTTCTTATAAACAAAGATAGTTTTTACTTTAATTAGATGTGACTTCCTTTAATATTTTTCTACTTCAGAACATAGAGAAAAAAAGAGAACTGCAATTTTTGGTTAAAATTGCTAGTTTTTCAATGTTGAATTAAAGGTATATGAAGAAAAATGCATGTGAAAAATAATTATAACCCTTGAATTTTGCATGAAAACACCTCTCTCTCTCTCTGTCTCTCTCTCCATATATATATGTGTGTGTATATATATATATATATATAATGTATACAAAGCAATGATTCACAAAAGATGACACCATTTATTTCCAGACCATAGTATGACTTTCATAAAGATAAAACAAGGCATTAAAAAATTAACAGAACTCTAAAGTGAATGTTATATCAATAAATGTAACAGTGGACTTGAATTAAAGTCAGTAAATAAAGGAAATCTATTAGTAAATGTATTAATAAAAGGCATGTTTTTTAATTCTATAGCAAACAATAATAGTTTTCCTAATTTAAATGTATGAGACCAGATTTAAAATTGCATTTCTATGATAATATTGGCTTAATGTATGCCAATTCTAATGTATACAGATTAAATATACTGGAAATTTTAAGCATTTGCAATTGATTTTCTTTTTGATTATGTGAACATCAAGACAGACAAAAACACTCATCCCATCAAATTGGATTACCTTTTAGAAGTGTTTTAAAAATTTTAGAAGACAAATACGGTTTAGAAAGATACTCTAGAGTAGTTTTTTTCATTCTTGACTAATTTAAAGTTGATGTGACCTTTTCAAAGGTGGTGACATTTCTAATGCTCAGAGAAAGACTGAAGAAGTAAAATTTATCTAATGCAAAAACATAGCACATCTGGTTGAAAATGCTTGAATTAAAATTTTTTGGAAGCAACCTTCCACATTTGACTATGTTGTTATTAGGGTACCTATATAATGCACTGTTGTGGGAACATATAGAAATATGTGTTTTATGAATGTTAACATATTATGGGCTCATTTTTGGGCTTAGTGGTATTCATTCTTAATGGAGTGTGCAAGTGTACAGCCACCAGAGCCAGCAAAAGCAGTAGCCAGTACAAGGGGTTAAAAAAAAGTGGTTTGCTCACATCAGGACAATGTAGGAACAGGTACCACCTAAAATGAGGCACAGGGACAACCATGTAAGTCTTCAGAGTGGGCAACTTCTGTGTAAGAGCTGACTTTGAAATATATAGTGATGGAAAGTAGTAGTGTGTTTGCTAGTCTCTTTGGTACCCAGAAGTAACCTTCAAGCAAACTTTTCAATGGTGTCAGGTAGTACACGGAATATTTCACCAGCAATCCCTGGCCTGCACCCCAACCCTCTTTTGAGTAGGGAATGCTGTATTTTCTTCTTATACTATATCATACTGATGTGTCAACATCCCTGACTCTCATTTTCTCTCTCTCTCACACACGCACATACATACACTCATGTATACACACTTGTTCTTTGTCTTTGCTTATGAGAATTTCACAGGTCCTTCAAAGTCTAATAGAAAAATCATAAAATTGGGTCATAATTTTATAATGTTTTATCCATTTTCCAGGCTATGTTGAATTTTGGTTCTCTGGACACCTATACCTTTTGTTTATGCCATTATATTTAGCACTCCATCAAAAGGGAAAAGGAGCTAGAAATGGGTTGAGCATGGGGTGCATGTTGTGCCCTTCCTATATATGTAATAACTTAATATTACTCAAACCCTGTGAGATATTATGAATTCCATTTTATGATAAAGAAGAAATAAAGTCTAAGAGATGTTATGCACAGTGATTAAAGTCTTACACCTGATATGAAGTGGAGCTTAGATTAAATATCCCTAGGCTGATAAAATGATTTTGCTTCATGTACCTAAGTTGGAAAGTTGAAAGAATTAACAACACAGCACAATACATTATGATGTAATGAATAGGTTTCTTTATGTTTGTTCCATATAAAGTGTTTATTATCTTAAAAGCCGTTTTTAAAAGTAGTCATAATGCACATAAATTATATCACACACCAACCTTCATGTCTGAAACTAATAGAAACTCAATAAATGATGGGAAAATGCAATTTTAAATTCTCACAGACATGGGATTAACTTCTCCGTGGCAGCACACCAAGTGTTGTTGAGTGCAGACAAGTTTCCAAAGAGTATGATATGTCTGCGACTCACTCCCAATGGGATAAATATTTAATGGATTTTAAAGTACAACATATGAGGCACCTAATAGTCCTCATTTTGTGCCCTTGATTTATATTTTTTTCTTTCTGGTTGAAATTCTATATGCCCTTCACCCCACATATTTTTATCCAATAAAACTGGATATCCAGTCAATTGCAGCTCCTTCAGAAAAATATTTCTATTGTTCGTAGGTCACTCTCACTGCAAGATTTTACCCTTTTCATTTTAATTGTACACTAATCTTAAACCTTCCCTGTGCTGGTCACTTGCGACACTAAATTATAGCTTAAAAAAAAAAAAGCCCTAGGGAATTTCGCATGCTTGGGTTTTAATATTGATTCTGCCAATTAGTAGCTGATCAAATTAATTTGTCTGACCTCAGTTTTCTCATTCATCACTTGCAGGATATGTAGGGTGTGTGTATGAGAAATAAATATCAGGCCATTTATTTATGGGCCGATGGTGTATGAATAGTTTGACCCCCTGGGCTGCTTCCCCTTAGTGGTGTTATTTCAGCATATGGCATGGCACAAACAGCAGGGAATTTAGTTGAACTGAACTGCTCTCAACAGTAGAGACCTGATTATATTTAAATTCAATCAGAAAAAAATATGAAAGATGTCCAGTATGCAACATGAAAGTTTTTGAACTCAACAATCTTGATCCACTGAAAAATCTTTAAGTAGTATATAAATGATACTACGTATACGTAACCTTAACACTTGTACCCCCATAATACGCTAAAATAAAAAAAAAATGATACTACAAATGATATGGACATTGCCAGAGCCAGAAACACCACACATTTTGTTTGAAATGTTCCAGTTCACAGAGGACTTATTTAACACATCTCCGCTAGAAAATGACTTATGGGAATACAGCAGAGAGATGAAAGATATCGCAAAATATAGTGAGTAGGTAAATAATGAAGCCTCCACTGAGAAAGTTTTCTCACTGAGAAATTGGTGGAGAATCCAATGTGTAGACAAAGAATCCTCTAGTCAGAAGAATCTGTGAGGTGATATATACAAACTTCAGTATAAGCAATAGCCAGCATTTTACAAAGTCTTAGAAAGAGTGTTCCTGATGTCACACTGTAACATTTTCAGATGCAGACAGCAAGGGATATCTGAAAATAATTAACTTAATTTATAAAATATTATCCTACCCCTGAATGAAGTGGAGGAAATTGAGGGAGATTAGATGAATTGGGGCACACTGGGGGTAGGGCAAGGTGAAGAAACAGTCACTTCAACAAAGATCAGAACTGAAATGCCAAGACAATAGGAATTTGGACCAGGTCAGGTAAGATAATGCTTTTACACTATTTTAGAAGTTGTCATCAGAATCTCAGTGAGGAAACTGGAGATTGTATCTGGAGGTTTCTATCTGATGATTTCTATCTAAGGGCTGAATGTTTCCATCTTAAATATGAGAATAACAATAATTATAGTATATATTTATGCCAAAATTATCAATATACTTAAACAATTTCAACGCTCACTCCAGAATATGTGCTGAATAATTTGTAGCAAATTCTTTTGAATATTCATATTGCTCCAAGTTATAGAACCCCCCTCTGGGGGTCCACATATATGTATGTACATATAGTTGCAAATATATGTGGGTAGCAGTATCTTATCCAACAGTGTGAACTGTTCTGGTGTTTAGAGAGGGCTGTTTTAAATAATCAGTACCAATCAAATAATATGTTTTTAAATAAATATAATTCCACCTCCCGTGTAACAGAAGGTGCTTGAGAAGAGTGCTAACACTGTGGTGAATCTCATGGGAAGCAGACTGGGGGAACTGAAGAGATGGCTTCAGGCCATAACAGGACATAACAGGTGGGCAGAGAATAGCTTCAGGCATGAAGGAAAGAAAACAGAATTAAATGGCATCCCTGGGAATGAACTGATAATTTTTCTTATCAATAAGAAGGAGGATTAGGATTACTGTGGAAGTGCAGGAGTTCTCAAGAATGACAATGAATGAATAAAAATGAAAAAAAAAATTGAGGAATGAAAAATCTCCAATAAAATAGTGCTTTATTTTACATATAGCCGTAAATAGGTATTGACTGATACAGGCCAAAATAATCATCTGTTTCAGAAATTCAGCCCTTTTACAACTATTTCATTCAACTTAAATTGGTTGTTTGTACAACTATGGTACTGATGTTCTTGGCTGGAGATAAAATGACATAACTTAGATCTTAAATAGAAGAAAAAGAAAATAGAAACTTCAGATGTGTAGTTAGCACAAGTGGTAGAGTCTGAGGAGCTAAATTTCAATGCAAGATGGTTTTATTACCTATAATTTAATTCCAAATTCCTCCAAATAAGTGGGACAATGTGATGTATATGTGTATTTACTCTGTACTCCAGAGTAAGTTGGTTAAAATTTCAAATACACTAATCAAAATCCACACTCCAGGTGTGATTATTTAGCATTTGAAAGGACCTCCAGAGCTAGCACAATTTCAAACAGTTCTATCTAAATTTTATCTGGAAAGTTTCAATTAGCTTAAAGAAGTAACAAATTAATTTAATTGATGAAATGAGGAATGGTAAACATAAATCATTTTAAAACATTGTATGGTGTTTCTCCCCTTGCATGAACAGAATGTTGTGAATCCTTCAAGGCCAGCCACTTAAAACCTATTTGGCAGTGTTCTAGATTTATAACTGTTTTGGTCTTATGTAAAAGCATTATACACCTGATCTAACTAGAATTGTGACAGGTCCTGCTGTTTGACATTTATACGTGTACAAGTGCTCGAAAGGACAGACAGAGGACTTCTTCAAGAATACGGGGAGACTTTGTATGCTTTTAATTAAATTTAACCCCTGAGAAAGAGGATAGAGGGGAAAGGACGCATAAGGTATCTGGTTCACATCTTCCTGTAATCCCAAAAGTTATGAATATTTGCAAACGACTTTTCCAATTGTTGATAGGACAAATTTTAAGCAGAAACAATGTTAACATAAGCTCAAAGTATTTTCGGATAATTATTCAGTAATCACAAAGAGGGAAATCATGACTTTACCAAGGAAAATCCTCATAAATACCACCTTCATACCTTCATCAAATTATCACTTTACTATTAACACATACTGACACCATGAATCTTCTGATATTATTCACTGAGAGCTACACATCACCTCTGGGATATCCTTCCCAATGACTACCTGAGAAAACATTATATATACCTAATGTTATTGGATATTCGACAAAATAACTAACCAGTAATTTTTAAAATTGTGAAGGGCATGGAAGATAAGGAAAGACTGAGTAATGTTCATGGATAGAAGGAGATTAAGAACATATGACAACTAGATGCAATGCAGGATCCTGCAACAGAAAGAAAAAAGACATCAGTGAAAGATCTGGTGAAATTTGAATACATTTTTTAGTTTAGTTAAAATTGTATTGTACCAAGATTAATTTCTTAGTTTTGATTCTCTTTACATGGTTTTGTTCAGATCTTAATATATAAAGAAGGCTACTGAAGGATATATGAAAACTGCCTATACTATAATATTTTGCAACTCTTCTCTAAGTCTAAAATAAAACATTGAGAGAGAGAGAGAGAGAGAGAGAGAGAGAGAGAGAGATTACCCTAAAAAATTGACCTTAAAAGCCATTCAAACCAAACCCCTGATGTAGAAACGGACTACATTATGTAGCTCACAGCATAATGTAAATATAAAAATAAAAGAAAATAATATCATGAGTATGCAAGTCTTTCATATTTCAAACATAAGAATTTGTAATTTCTGGAGAAGTTGTCCGTGTTTTCACTGCTTTTTAGTATAATTAAAATACTAATAGAAGGGATCTTTATGATTACACAGTAAGTGGAACCACAAGAAATATAGAATATAATTGAAGATCCTGTAGGACCTAAATGCTCTAATTAAAATGTAATTTTAAAATGAGAGAATAATTCCATTTTTAAAGAGATCTTCATGCTTGAATGTGAAGAGGAAGTGAATAGAGTAAGAATATATATTTTGCTTTCTGTATGTTTGATGCAGTCATTTCTGTGTCACTGATAACAAAGGTATAATGGAATAAAGTATAAAAGCCATTTTTGGACTTCCAATGGATGAAAGACTGTGGTACTAAGTATAGCTATTAACAATCAAAAGCTCTAAAATCTAATGGTACCCCACAGATACTTGAGAAAATATTATTAAAAGTTATTTATCACAATGAAGTGAAAATGCAGTTAATTAGTCTTAATATATTGAACAATGTCATGATATCAATAATGTTAATCAGTTATCAAACTAAAGGATTTTTATTCAAATCATACTGCTCACATTGAAAGCTCAGGTTCAGTAAAGGCTAGAAAGAGAAAGACAAAAATCCATGAAACCATTCAAGGGATATTCTCTTTTCTATTCAAAAGATGATTTTGAAATACCTGAAAATTAATAAATCTAGAGGACAGTGTTGAACTCATTGCTATTATAAAGTCTACAAAATCAAACTTCTCTTGCATAAAATTCATTTTATATACATTTGTTTGTTCTAAAAATAGCTTTTAAGTGTCTATTATGTACCAGAAACTATTCTTGGCATTTGGGACAAATCAAGGATTGAATATATAAAAACAGCATCCCTCATGAAGCATATATTCTATTTAATTAGAACATTTTCAGTCACATATAATTGAAAACTGAATGCAAAATTGACATAAGTTAAAAGAGGTGTCTGTTGGCTGAAATAATCTGAAAATTCAAAGGGCAGGAAAAACATCATCTAAACCTGGATTCTCCTTTCTTTCTATATTTGAGCTTGCTTGTTGGACTCAATTTTAAACATCATAAACATTAAATACAGTCTACCAAGGCTTTGATCTCTAAACCATCCAGATTTCCAGTTGAGTAGTGTAAAGGGAAAGTCTTGTTCTGAGCACTCAAGTTCAAATTTTAATTTTCTATTATTGGCTTTGATGGATCATATGCCAATATTTGAACTATTTATTTTTCAAATAAGTATGAAGCATGAATTCCCTTACTCCTGGACTACCTGTAATACTAGGGGATGAAGTCACATTTACAAGGACTACACAGACTGGATTTTGATGACAGCAAAAGGAAAGTTACTACAGAAGGAAATTGTAGTACAATTAGCAGATGAATCCCAAACAACATCTACTATATAATTCAATTATTTTCTCTGAAAATAGAGTAAGAAATTTATCAGATTCTTATAATAATTGAAATGGTTATGCATTATTAAGTATGCACATTTGAAATTAAACTTTTGTCTTTTTAGGTATAGAAAGATGTGAAATATTATGAAACGTAAGGATTTATTCATATATATATATATACACACACACACACACATGCTTTCTTTCACTTTAGGAATTTATTGTATAGAAAGAAACTTTTAAATTGAAGATATTTTTAATGTGTGTGACTTAAGTTCGGAAACAGGCCCTCAGGATAAGATTTTCCACAAGGGAATTTGGGAATATGTTTTGGCCAAAGACACCTGAGATTTGTTGGTGCCAAAGTTTCCATTCATTTTAAACCTCCTTGTGTATCCCAGAATCAGTTTCAGAGATGTGAAGTGCAGTTGCTGCATGTTTTCCTCAAAGTTCTTAGTACCATTTCTACTCAGCACCTCCTCTCAGTTCGGAGGTTATGGGATCCTATCTTTTTCCTTTTATTTCCCCAGCCCAGAGGTTGTAACTGTTTTTTGCAATCATTCACAGTGATTTCTTTCTGTTCTTCCAGCAGTTAACTCTTATGTAATTAATTCCTTGTGTTAACTGTCCTCTATCTGAAATGCCTAACAAAGGTTCTCTTTATCTACTGGGACTCTGAGTAATACATAAGCATTGCGAATTGGAGCGTTTCTACCAAGAATGATCAATTCAAAAAAAGTTACAAAAATATTTCTAGGTGAAGTTATAAGAGGTAGCCTGAAATGTTCATCAATCGTGTCTACAGAAATTGCAAAGGTAATGTAGAAATGTTATGATAAGGTAAAATACAGATTTACAATTTGCTTATCTTTTGGACTAATCAGTTTTTAAATAAACTTTATTTTAATCAACCATTTGGCTAATGATTTTTAAAAATACACGTTTTTGCCCCTGAAAGTTTAGTTCAACCAATTACAATTTAACACATTGGAGGGTATATGTTTGTGTTTAAATTTGTTATCTTTGACACCAAAATTCAATTCGAATATAATGAATTTTTAATATTTTACTATACTTTTTCTGCATTTAAGGTGAAAGAAAATAAACAACAAAGATAAGGAAAGCAAAAAATTTTGATAAATATATATCTTTATCATAAAAATTATAAATATTAAGAAATACTAAGGTTTATCTCATTTAAAACATAAGCTCCAATGATGAAAAATTAGTTATAAGATACATTTGGAAGTTTCAAAAAAATTTCAAAGCATAGGAAGTTTAAATAATACACAGGATTATATCCGTGCATCCTCTAACATCCTAAGAAATTGATAGTTTTAACTGTCACATGAAAGTAATGGAATCGTAGATATTTGATTTACAGAGTTTGACAGTCTAGCAGATAAAGTTAGGAAAAAATGATTTATTTATTTCCTTCTTAGAAATATCTTGACCTTAAACCTATTTTGCTTTCATAGGGATTGGAGAGGCCAGCAATTGTAATGTTAAAAAATGGACTATTTATTTTAATCTGTCATATGTAAAATATTTTCCATTTTAAAACTCTTATATTAACCATAATTTACATTTCCTCACTTAATATTAAGGTATTACGCAGAATGCAGAAAATAATTGAAGTGCTTTCATAATGATTTTTTTTTCCAAAAAATATAGAATATTGAACTGTATAGATTCTTTCCCCAGAACATTTGTAATTTGTTTTTTGGCTTGCATTCCTTATACACATTTCCTTACAATTATCATTTCCCCCCTTAAGTTGAATAATAAAAAAAGAAGTTTCAATTAACTGAAGATCCCATTAATTATGTGCCATTAATCAAAGTTTTAGCAGGCTTCAGAATTTGAATGTGTATAATGTGTTAGAGATAAAAGGAACAATAATTTCCATGTCTTAACCTAACAATTAGCAGAAACAATTATCCAGAAAAAAACTGGCCCATCTCCAGAACATCCTCTTTATCCCCATCCAATCTAAAAAGAGGAAATTGATTCTATACATTTGAGTGAGCAGTCAGTGAAATTACTTTAGATAATCATTTGTATTAGTTTTCTATTACTGCTATAACAAATTACGACAAATGTAATGGCTTGCAACAATACAAAAATATACTATCTTTACAGTTCTGCAGGTCAAAAGTCCAACAAGGGACTCACTGGGCTAAAACCAAGGTGTCAGTAGGACTGCATTCTTTTCTGAAGATTCCAGGGCAGAATCCATTTTCTTGTCCCTGTGAATCTCTAGAGCTATATTGATGTATTTATCAATGTAGCTCTGCGTTTCTTGGCTCAAGGCCTCCTTCCTCCTTCCTCAAAGCCAGCAATGGTAGCTCAAGTCCTTACCACATTCCATCACTCTGATTTCTTTTCCTCCCCTCTTCCTCTTGTGAAGACCTTGTGATTGTGTTGGGCCCACTCACCTAACCCAGAATGATCTTCCTATTTTGTCATCTGATTCAGTTCCATCTACTTTACTTTCACCTTGCTGTGTAATGTAACATATTTATAGTTTCTGGGGATTAAGATGAGGACATGCTTGGGAGACTATTATTCTGATTAGTTATGATTAACAGAGTTGACATCACATGCAAAGGTGTAGGCAGTGCAGTCCAATAGAACTTTTGAGATGACAGTAATGTCCTATATCTGTTACCCAATATGATGCATAAGATTTGTATCTGAGGTTACAAAGAATCCAAAATTACTCTAGTATCCCTAGTTTTCTAGTTTTCTAGTTTTTTTCCCCTTTATTTCAAACTTCCTTGACCACCCTTTTCTTTCTTCATTTGCCAATACGTGTCTTTTGTTCTCTGATTTGAAATCCATCCACCCTAAATTGTTGATGAAAACGTAAGTGTTACCTGAGGATTTTGTATTTTAATAGAAATTACCAAGTATTGAAGAAATAGCATGTATCAAAAAATATCAATCTGCAATTTCAATAGATAGTGGAGGGAGACAGGGGAATAATTCTGGTGATCCTCAAATCACCTCATTTTGCAAACAAATTTCATCTATATTTAATGCTGGTTCTAGCATACTGTTCTAATATACTGTTATAGAATTATGTTTATTTACCATATAAGCACAAACTAAGAACATTGCTACTTATTTGGTAAATAAAAGATTAGATGTAGCAGAAGATCATTGCAAGAAGCAGCTACTACAGGGCAATAATATGATAATAAATTACTCAATTGTTAGAATTTACTGTGTGTGTATTCATTTAAAACACATACACATTTATATTCATATGCGGACATACAGTGATTAAGGTTTTTAAAGTTTATGATATAAACAATCTATAAACAATATTAAAAGTCAAAATAAATATATCCATCTGCTTGACATTCAACCTAACAGTTATTTACCAGCTATTTAATGCCAGACCAGCACTGTCCACTGGAAATATAATCCAACCTGCATATGAAAATTAAAATGTCTTAGTAGACATATGAAGGAGTAAAATGAAATAGATGAAAATTTTAATACTATATTTTAATATCATATATACAAGGTATTACCCCTTCAGCTTATAATCGATATAATAAACATTAATAAATTCTTTTACTTATTTTCATACTAAGACTTTGAAGTTAGGATTTTTATTTTACACTTGCATCTCTGGATTTAGACTAGTCACAATTCAAGTACGGTATAGCATGTGGCTTGTGGTTATCACATGGATAGCTCAATGTTAGGCCAATGAGGGATACAGTGATGAAAGTGAAAATACTCTAACTTCAGGTAGCTTGCACTCGAATGAAGTAAATCATATACACATACAATTAAGATACATAAAATATAATATTCTAAGACAAAAATAAAAACAGGTATGTTAAGAACAGAAGTGAAGAAAAAACTAATTCCAATTAAAGGGACTATGAATGATTTATAATTCTACACATCCTCTCAGAACATAAAATTAAACTTTTTTTCTATAGGAGACATTTCTTATGTTTTTTAAATATGAAGTCATCAATGATCATATTCAATTAACAACTAGAGACAGGTTGGGAAATGACAGGACTGTGGAATAGTCATAACTCACTTTTTAAATCTTAGTTCCTAGATTTACTAGCTGTGTGATCTTGGGTGAATTCCTGAATGCTTCTTTCTATGTATCTCTAGGGTTATTATGTTTATTGCAAATGCTGTTTTTGAATGACATAAAAAAGTGCTTTTCATATAATGGATGTTCAATGAATGTTAGGCGATTCTATTCTTTCAGAACTTTTAAATGAATTTTTTTGGATTATATCTGATTATTATATTTCTTTTTTTAAGTTTTTTTTCCAGCATATTATGGGGGTACAAATGTTAAGGTTACATATATTTGCATATTTGTTTAATGCCTACACTCTACTAAATCAATGTTTGTCAACTGGAACAATTTTGCTTTCCAGAACACTTTCAGCAATGTCTGGAGATGTTCCTGGTTATCACAACTGAGGAAATTGTCTTGGCATCTAGTAGGTAGAGGCCAGGGATGCTGGTAAATATTCCATGATGCACAGAATTGAATCTCTTACCCCCAACCTTCAACAAAGAGCTATCTGGAACCAAATGCCCATAGATTGTGCTTGAGAAACTCAGCTCTCACTAAAAAGCAAATAGAACTTTTTAAGAATAATATCTACCCTCCATAAACATTATCAATTCTTGAATTATTTTAAGAAAAAATATAAATAATGAAAACAACACCTAATTACAAAATCTACCTTTGCCAAAATCTCAATTTCAAATTATTCTGCTTCCATTCTTTTATCAAATACATCTTAATTTGCATTGTCCAATTCTAGCTCTCACATTTTTCTTTATAAAGATAAATTTACCTCTTTTGAATGTGGGTCTCCATATTTTCCTTTCCAAATACTGACTAGGAAGAGTTACTAATAACTTTTGTTATTTTGCTTAAAAACATCTCACACAAAAAACATTTTAAATTTAGTCATAACATTTTACAAACTTTTTCTTAAACTTTTCCCAGCTATAGAATGACAAATTCAGAAATGACAATATTAAATTCTGAGACATCTCTCATGTTCAAATGAGAGAAGATCACATGCAGCAGAGTTTAATGATCCACTACAGTTTTAGCAGCAGCATCACTTATAATCAGTGTTTTAAATGTTTCCTCTAATTTTCCTTCTTTTCACCAAGGATCTTCCATTAATAGTAAGCTGACGAAGATGTCAAGTTGGTGCTTCTAGGGACCTACTCTTCCAATATGATTTAGATTGAGACTGAAGTTATCTCTTTAAAGATATACCAAGAAAGTAGGTGTAAGTTTTGTACACTTACTAAATCTTTCACAAACTCAAACACTTACTTTCTAAGTAGCACATTGCCCCTTAATTTAAACCAACTTGTCACATTAATTTAAAGGCATTAGTAATTGTTAAAATTGTGTCTATTTCTGTCAATTTATTTTTAAAGCTATATAGGGAACATATAGAAAAAGACTGGACTTCTTGCTCCAAAATCTAATTTAATTGCATCATGGCCCTGAAGATAAACCAGATTATACTAATATTTAGAAGCAGAATTCAAAATTTTTCTGTGATCATGTCATAGAAAAATTACACCAAAGTTAAACAGGTAAGAAAGACTTCAACCAGTGCAATAGGTGAGAGAGACTGAACACAACTCGCTGAAACCAAATGCTAGAGGGGATTTTAGGTAAGTAGGTAAGTAGATAAGGGGATTTTAGTAAGCTAGTAGAAAAGCATTGTAGGATATTAGGAAGGTAACTTGGTCAGTGGGATGTATTAAGTATATTGAGTCGTTTCTCAGTTTGCCAACATTTTTCTCTGTGCTTAGGCTGTCAGTGTTTGCTAATCGGCATTTATCAAAGTTCCCACCCTCCCACAGAGACTCAGAGATAGGAGCGCTATCTTCCTCTATGGTTGCATTTCAAATGGATGGCTCCAGGTTCTTGTGAAAGATGTACCTGGGTTATTAAACTATCAAGAGTCTGGGAGATTTACAAACATTGCAAAGCAGTAGAGAAAGAATTTTTAATTATAAGTTTTCCCAAGTAAATACTCTAAGAAAAGGGAGATCAGGGACCTAAGATCAGAATGAGTGTGATGCACACCATCTGGGGGATGGACACGCTTGGAGCTCTGACTCGAGGGAGGAGGGGAGGCAAGGGCAATATACATAAACTTAACGTTTGTACCCCCATAATATGCTGAAATAAAAAAAAAAGAAAGGGGCCCATCTAAAATTTATTGAAGCTGAGAGGAACTTTAAAACCATCTTTGTTGCTGAGTATATGCTCTTTCTGTTAGATTGATTGCAAAAATAAATGACTCCAACTCTCAACCCATCCATTCATTGATTCATGTCTCCTATCATGTGACTTGCAGTATGGCCCATCAATTTTCTAGCCCGTTGAATGTGGGTTAGGTTTAATTTGCTTAGGCCAATATAATGGGGTGAAGGTAGCTGTTTTGTTTCTCAGACTAGGCCTCAAATGCTTCATATCTCTCTCTCTCTCTCTCTCTCTCTCTCTCTCTCTCTCTCTCTTTCTCCCTCTCCTCATGTCTGCCTCCACCATGAGGACAAGCAAGCTAGTCTGCTAGAGGACAAGAGATTATGTGAACCAGTCAAGGCCCTCCTACCAGCTGACAAGCATATCTGCCCTAATGACTCACACTTGTGAGCAAAATAGGTCTATTGTGCAGCAAATGAGGTTTGTAATTGCTATTCAACAACACATAGCTGATATATTGTCCATTTCCCTTTGTCTTTCTCATCCAGGAGCTTTCAAAAAGTATGTTCCTTTGATCACTATGAAAACACAAAGGTAAGAAGTGTCTATGGTACAATCTACACTATTCGAGTGACGGGTATACTAAAAGCCCAGGCTTCACCACTTTGCAATATATACATGTAGCTAATTCAATGTGTACCCCCTAAATCTATTCAAATAAAAATTAAAATGAAATAAAATAGAAAAAAATATCTTCAGTGCAAATTGATCCTTTAAATCCATCATTACAGTATTTTTACTTGCAATCTAGAAACATATTTTAGACTAACTAGTAACTCCAGATTACCACAAAACCAAAAAATGTCTAATGAGAAAACATTTCAGAGAATGTCATTATAAACTGGTAGGTATACAGTTATTATGTATTTTATTATGCTTATTTAATATGCTTATTATGCTTATTTTATAGTATAAAATAAGCATTAAATAAATATGCATATTTAATATGCTTATTATGCTTATTTTATTGAATTGTGTGTAATCCTTCTTATCTAAAGATGAAAATGCTTTTTTTCATGTACTTAGTTTTCTAAAGCCTCCCCATATCCCTTTCATCCAACCCAAACAGTCTAAAAAATAAAGCATTATAATAAAATACAATCAACAGTTTAGGGTACAATAATTCTATATTTCTCCTTCCCACAATCATACTGAATATATAAATAACAAAATATATTTTTAACAGGAAGGCTGAGAGGATGTATAATTTCTAATTTTTTGGACAAAAATTGCTGAACTATGTCTCATTTCATAGACATTAAGAAAAGACTAGATATATGAGACATTAAAACATATTCTCTGAGAAAAAAAAGAATGCATGATTTTTAAGATTTGCTTGAAATTTAAAAGAAATATCTAGATTATGTTCCCATATCTTCCCATGTATGTATGACCTTGTGCTATTTCCACTTTCTTTTAAATCACTCTTAATTGCAGATGTTATTATTCTCCAAGGACCCAGTATAACAATTCTAACGATCCCATATCCGTATTCATTCTCCTGACAGGTTATTCACCATTCTCTAACCATGTAATTGACTTTTATATGCTGCTAAGTGGATATGAAATAAAGGTTTACTAAAACAGTTGGTCATATGCATTTGTCTCAATCTATAATCTGAATCTCCTGAAAATCTTTTTTTTTTTTTTTTCATTCTCTACTTAAAGAAATACAAGACTACCTTCAAGTGTGCAGAAATAGGAAAACATAAGGACTCTATCCAAACAATGAAAACATGAAATCAGAGCTGGGGATCCCACTTTAAGCAGCCAATCAATTTAAATAAAGGGATACTAAAGCAGATCACTGGAACTTAAGTTTTTGATCATTCAGATATTAAGTCACGTAAATCACCTTCTCTTTACTATAAAGAGAAGCTAGAGGATAAACCATTTTTTTGTCAGAGTCCTGAAACCCTTGTTGTTTAACTCCTCTATTTTCCTTTTCTCCTCCCTCTCTTTTTTTTTTTTTTTTTGCTACTTAATTGGGTTAAGAAGAACTCTCAAGTGAGTCTAAAAACTTGACCCTGCACTATCAAACTTGATTCCCTCTATTAAACTATCTTGCCATTCATTGTAAAACAAAAACAAAAAAAAATGAACTTTACTTGCTGATTAATCATGTTATCGCCAATCTAAATATAAACTTTTTGACTATTAAAAATTGGAAAACATTTATCAGGTCAAGAGAGATCATAAAGAATGACTACCATGAAAAATAAGGTTCAACATTGTAATTACTTTTAATCCCTTCAAATGTATTTGCACTTCAGAAGACCTCTCTGAGGTTTCTCGCCTAACGTTCAGTTTGTTTCCAAAATGATAAACAACACACAAACAGAAATGTTTTTAGATGAGCATCACAATTCAATAAACAATTTGGAAAACAAAATGTAAAGATAAACTTGAAAATAATCAGTTGAAAAGTGTTTCTAACAGTCTTTAAATGTATTGAAATCACCTCTCACAAACTGATCCCTCATGTAATCTCCTATAAATTCTTAGAGAATTTTTTTCTTATTACTATTGCTATAATTAACCAAAGATATTTATTCACACCTTCTATGTTCTGAAATATACAGATAAATAAGACATTCTTCTTTTTTAGTGAAAAATACTCACAATTAAAATTCAACATGGACCATAGTATAGGAAAGGTATATACTATATGATCCAGGTAATGAAAAATATGTTTAGCATTCTGTATTCAACATTGGTATAATAATTTGGATATGTGTTTCGTATATGTCTTACATCCCTATTTAAATAAACTTTTAAAAACAAGAATTATATCATGTTTAGCTGTATAATCTTGAGAGTGTTTTCCATCTTTATATTTTGAAATCTGTAAATCAGGATAATAAGGCATCTACCTCACTGGACTGTCAGGTGAATTAAATAATCACTTAGGGCACAGACTGGAGCACAGAAGCAGCCTGTAGTCATACTGGCAGTATTATTCTGCCTATAAATCCAGAATCATGATCAAGCCTTATGCCTTACAGGTGCTCCATAAATTGAGTTGGATAAATAATGATAAACTGTTTCAATTCAGAGAGGCATTAAAGCATGGTGTAAAGTGGGCTGTGTTACACATACCTGGTTTTTGAGCTTAAGCTCCACATGCCCAAGCTTTGTGACTCATAAACAAGTTCTCTTTGCTATTTAAATGCTCTTAGTTGTGAAGGGACCAAGGGAAAACTTCCCCTTTACCTTCTGAAGGTTTGCTGAAAAAAAATCAACTCACAAAAGAAAGATTAATTGAAGAAAAGGCATATAAAAAAAACATCTATTGACGCATACACAAGGGAGAACCACAGGGTACTTACTCCCCACCCTCAGTGGAGTACATAACCTTATACTAATATATCATCTTGAGGTTACAGAAAGAATGGAGCCTCTATCATGATGACCAAACAGGTTATGGGAAGGGTTGAAGAGGAAGCTTGGCTAACAAAGGTGCTCTTATTAGGTAAATAAAATCTCAGAACTTGAAGACAACACCTTTGAGGTAAACAAGTCAGTAAAAGAGAAAACAAAAGAGAAACAAGAGGAATGAACAAAACCTACAAGAATTATGGGATTATGTAAAGAAGCTTAACATCCCCTCCCTGCCCCATACCCTATCAATATTACTCTACATCTACTATACAAAATTTATTTTCCATCTTCATCATTTCACAGATTCATTATTAGCATATATTTTAGCAACTTCAGCATACTTTAAAAAATATTTTTATTAAAAAATTATGGGGGTACACATGTTTAGGGGTACAAATGTTTAGGTTACATATATTGCCTTTGCCCCACCAGAGTCAGAGCTTCAAGCTTGTCCATCCCCCAGATGGTGCGCACCACACCAATTAGGTGTGTATATACCCATTCCTTCCTCCCCCTTCCCATCTGCCTTATACCCGATGAATGTTATTACTATACATGAACATAAATTTTTCTGAAGAAGATAGACTAATGGCCAAGAAACATGAAAAAATGCTCAGCATATCTAATAATCAGGGAAGTGCAAATCAAAACCACACTGAGATGTCACTTATCTCCAGTGAGAATGTCTTCTATCAAAAAGTCTCAAAACAATAAATGTTGGCATGGATGTGGAGAGATAGGAACACTCATACACAGCTGGTAGGACTGCAAACTAGTATAACCTCTGTGAAAAGCAATATGGAGATCCCTCAAAGAGATATAAGTAGAACTACCATTTGATCTAACAATCCCATTACTGGACATCTAACCAAAGGGGAAAAAAAAAGACATTCTACAAAAAAGACATCTGTACTCGAATGTTTATAGCAGCACAACTGACACTTGAAAAAATGTGGAAACAACCCAAGTGCCCATCAATACATGAGTGGATTAATAAAATGTGAGATATGTATAGCATGGAGTTCTACTTAGCCACAAAAAAAGATGGTGATCTAGCACCTCTTGTATTATCCTGGTTAGAGTTGGAGTCCATTCTACTAAGTATCTCAATAATGGAAAAACAAGCACCACATGTACTCAACATCAAATTGGTTTTGACTGATCAACACTTAAGGGCATTTAAGGTTGTAACAGTCACTGGGTGTTGGGCAGGTGGGAGGGGGGAGGAGAGGATGGATATATATATATATACACCTAATGGGTACAGTGTGCACCCTCTGGGGGATGGACATGCTTGAAGCTCTGACTCAGGTTGGGCAAGGACAATATAGGTCACCTAAACATTTGTACCCCATAAAATGCTGAAATAAAAAATATCTATTATAACATTTTCAAAAAGAAGTTTTAAGAGGATGAAGACAATAAATAAAACTCACCTATAATTGCATTTGTCAGATACAATCATGGTTGGAATTTTGGTGTCTAGTATTCAGTTCGTGTCAATGCATATGTATTTTTTATAAAAATTAAATATATATAATTGTAAATTCCTTTTTCAGTTAATAAAATATGCTGAACCTTTTTTTCAAATTTTCACACTGTCAAATGCTCTTTCACCTTAAAATTCATTAGTTATATACTTTTCCTTATGTGGTGGTGGAAAATTTATTTAACAAAATTATCAAATTATTAAACACTTTATTGCTTCTGATATTTTTTTCTTATGAATAATGTTTGGTAAATATCTTTATAGTTAGCTCTTTTAATATATCCATGCCCATTTCTGAACTAAATTTCCTTTGAAATCTCCAATTTGCCCTGCAGTAATCTTATCCTAATTTATTCTCAACAGCCTTTTATCAAAGTACCCATTTTCTCAAATACCCTTGCCAATACTTGATACTGAGATTTGAGGGTACACTCTTCCCCCCTCTATCTTTGATAAGTAGGAATATCAGGCTAATGCTAGAATACATAAATAAATTTGAAGCATTTGTCATTTTTTGTGCTTCAGAACAGACTAAAGAGCAAAGGGATTATCTATTTCTTTAAGGTTTAAAAAGCATTCTACCATTAAATTATGAAAGACTGATACATAAAGTAGCATAAGATACAAGTCTATTGTTATATTCTTATTTATACTTGGTAAGTAAACTATACTCATTTATATATTCCCTGATATGTCTTCTTTTTTCCAGGTTTTAAATTTATTAATATAAACTTTGATATAATAAAAGCTTACAACTTTTTCCCCTTTTCAATCTGAGCATCTTTCTCTTTTAATTTCTCCTAATGTGAAGTTCATTCATCTCACTTTTGTTCTGAAGTATTTTTAATAGGCACCATGTTTTTTGTTGTTTTGTTTTCACTCAGCCTCAAACATAGTAAAACTTATAAACACACATTATTTGTCTAAAAGGGTATATTCTTTACCTACTTTATGTTGTAACCAGACCTTGCATATCCAAACAGTAGGTAGGCTATTACAAAACAACTTTTAGTAAATTTAAAGGCGCATTCACAAGTTGCAGTTATCTTGGCAAAGTGGCTCCACTTTCTCAGAATCTTATTCTGATTAAAATGCTCCCTGTGTGCGCACAAGGGTGCGCTCAGGGTCTGTTTCTTGGGTATCTGCTGAAGATGTGCCTCTGCTGTGTCTGCTACACACCAAGACCGGCAGGCTGAGTAAGAGGAGAAACTGGGGAGATGTGGTTCAGAATACCTCGCTATAGGAGGCTGTGCTGGGCTGACATTGGAATGGACTCCTTATAACAATGAAACTGAGTATTTACTGAGCAAAAAAAAAAAAATTATTGATCATTCAAAAAATGTCATTTATCGTGATGCACTGACAGCTTGGTCTTTTCTATCTCAGTTCTACATTATGCTTTATATATGGGTTCTATTCTTCCCGGGCAACAATCTCCTTTCTATTTTCTTGCCATCTTTTTTTTTGTTAAGGTTTTCATTCTCTGCATAAATGTAGAAATATTGTTTGGGTTGATGTGAGAGATAGAAAGAAATATATCACTGACTTTCCCAAAAAGCAGCTCTTAATGTGGTACTGATAGTTAGGTCCTAAACTGAAAGATTTATTCTTAACTATTTTCTGTAAGAGAATAGAGTTCTAAAGACCTAAGGCATCCGTTGGGTATAAAATGGTAAAGTCTCTCCTACATGTCTAAACTGTGTGTATTGTTGTCTATGCAAGTGAGAAAACAGTCACTCCTATACTTTGTTTTATTCAGTGGATCAAATGAGTAACCTTATTTGAGAAAGGCTGGTTGAAAAGAACATGAGATTATTCTCAGCCTTGTGTAGTCAAGGTGGGAAAACATGGCTGTAGAGGGACAGCTGTTCAGTTTTCTTGATATAGAAATCCTGGATCTCTGGGTCATAAATCAGACATTAGGAGAAGTAGCAAGTGTCAGCTCATTTTTTTTACATAAACTTTCATGAGGTGAAATTGACTTAAGGCATAAAGTTGTGCCTATATAGGTTTTCTTTAATCTACTTTTAAAAAAATATTAGCAACTATTCTGTCCAGACTATACTTTTTAAATTAATCTTATATATATTTTTTTCTTCCAGACTATGACTTCTTTGTTGTCTTCTTACATATTTTACAAGAAAATTGGAAAACAATCATCTTCATTCAAAATTACTATACACATAGCATTTATTATTGGCAGTTTTTGCAATTCCTTAAAAGGGAGAGTCCAATACTCTTTTAATTTCTACCATTAATCCATGTTACTCCCAAATGAGTGAGAGTTTATTACTTGAGATATTTGGTTGATTATTTTACTGCTTTAATTTAATTGACAAACAAGAAATAATTAGCATCACCAACCTGTTGGTAACTTAAGCCTTATCATAACCAGTGGGGTATTCTTTTTGAAGAATTATTAAAAACTCATGTAATTTATTAACAGTTTTTAACAGAAGCAGCTTTGACCTCATCATATTTTCCTGACATGCTTCTATAAGCAATAACTTTCCATGTTGTAACTGAATTTGTTTCCACTTCATATCAAGTTTCATTGCATTTGCTTCTGACTACTTCATTTATATGAAATCATTTTCCATCTATGGACAGATACCTTGAGGACAGTATTCTTATATTCTGATTCCAATGTACTGACTTTTGATTGAAGGTCCAAATCATAACAAGTCAGAAAACATTATGGACTGCAATTTTCTTGGCTCAGAATCAACTATGTTTTCCATAATAGCTCTATTCTTCTTACAAATATGTTAAAACATTTTCTGTTTAACTTTCTTAGTTTAATCAAATAAATTCACTATTTTGGCTTCTGTTGTACTTCACCAAATGGCAGAAATTTAAGATACATGGAATAGCCACAGAAGCAGTTCTGAAGCAAAAAAAAAAAAAAAAAAGAAGAAGAAGAAGCAAGCTCACACAGAAAGTGAGAGACATATTCAGAGATAATCACTTTGCTATAACTACTTAATTACTAGAAGTAGAGAATCTACAGTCATGAAACCAGACTGACTCTTCAACAATATTTTATTCATTAGATGGGGAAATTACCAAATAACAATGTTATCATTTCTATTTTGATTGGAAAGATTAATTTTCACTTTTAATGTCTGTCAAAGCAATCATCTCAATGACTACAGAAGAAGTCACTGGTCCCATGACATATTCTATCTATACATTAGGTATATTTCAGTATGTTTCATAACTCTCTTTCCATCATAAAAAATGATTTAATTAATTCAACTTCTGTTTTACAGTAGCCATCTGACATGGTACTGGATGCTGGGAATACAAAGATAGAAAAGCAGTTATATTCTTGTTTCCGTAGAGGTCAAAGGTTAATGCCATAGGTGTAATGTATGGGTCAGCACATCTTCTGTGAAATCAGCTTCAGTTGGTTCCTCATCCAAAGGGAGCATATACTGTTTCAGGAGAAACTTAACCCCGTTTGCTGGTATTAGAAATGTTTGTATAGAATGTCTAAACTTTTGTGAAGGAAGTAAGATTTTAAAAAAGGAGTGTGCTGTTAATTAGCTTAGACAAATAAATTATCACTCTCAAGAAATGGGGTTGGCCAGACACGGTGGCTCACACCTGTAATCCTAGCACTCTAGGAGGCCGAAGTGGGAGGATTGCTCTAGGTCAGTAGTTCAAGACCAGCCTGACCAAGAGAAAGGCCCCCTGATATATAGAAAAAAAAATTAGCTGGGTATGATGGTGCATGCCTGTAGTCCCAGCTACATGGGAGGCTGAGGCAGTAAGATTGCTTGAACCCAGGAGTCTGAGGTTGCTGTGAGCAAGCTGACGTCATGGCACTCTAGCCCATGCAACAGAGCTAGACTGTGTCTCCAGAAAAAAATAAATGGAAAAATGAGATACAAAGAAAATGCCCAAAGACATCTAGAGTGGAGGCAGGAGACAGAGACGGAGATGGAGCAATAAACTTAAGAGGCCACAAGTAAGCAGAAGCTATCCAGACTGGAAGCTGAGGCTGCATATGTGGCAGATAGTTGCAGGAATATTATGAACAGAGATGAAGAAGTGCAAGATGTCAATGATCTCCTAATACTAAATGTGTACAATCTGTATGGCTTTTCTATTACTGTTTTAACAAATGACCAGAAACATAATGCCTTACAACACACAAATTTATCATCTTATAGTTCTGAAGATCAGAAATATGAATGGGTCTACAGGGCTGGATTCCTTTTAGAGACACTAGGGGAGAATTTATTTGCTTTTCTTTTCCAGCTTCTTAAGGCTGCTCACTATGGCCACTGCCATCATCTTCAAAGGCAGCAAACACTGGGCCCAGCTCCTCTTACGCTGCCAACTCTCTGATAGCACAAAACATGGCCAAATAAAGCACAAGTGAAACTTACACATTTGTGATGTTGTGATGGCAATAAAATGCAATAAGAACTGTAAAGGATGCATTTACAAAGCATGGTGCAGTAAATATCCATGAATTGTTTTATTTATTTATGTATTCATTCATTCATTCATTCATTCATTCATTTCATTTGGCTTTTTATGTGTCATGCACAATTGCAGATGGCAAAATTAGTTTGTATTTATGTCTCTTTTTATTTTTTACCCCTTCAGTAAATGACTAATGCAAGCCAGGCAACCTGATAGGGATTAGGGAAAGAGTAATAATCCAAGATCCCCTTGGTTCCTACTATCTTCAGAGTTTACAACTGATAAAAGAAGCCGGACAATAAGATAGGCCTTCACAATAAAATGTGAAGAGATGATGAGAGTAGTTAAAATTCATATGAAGCTCATAAAATCAGATAATAACTCAGATTAAAGTTTAGGGTTAGAAAAGGTCTTTTAGGAAAAGTGGTATGTAAACTGATATAATAAAGATGAGAAGGAGTTATCTGGGCAAATAATGGAGGGAATAATATAATAACATATGAACCAGAATTCCCATCCCACCAATGTTTCTTTTCAAAGTGAATGTATATCATGCACGCTCAGGAAGTGAGAAGGTCTGACATATAGTCATTATAGTAGGCATCCAATAGTACAAGCCTGAAACAGCAATATTTTAGCAAGATGATGCCCTTTTCCATTTAAACACAAAATTTGAAAGTAAATTATTTATCTGCTAATCAAAAGATATCATATTTGCCAAAGCGTTCAACCAGAGACACTACAAATAAGTGATCGTTTAACACACCTCCCCCACTAAAAGCTTCTATAATATCAGCATCACTGTTTCTATTGCGACTATTAGTTTATCTTCATATGCTTTCTTCATGAGAACTTTCTAATTGTCTGAAAAGAAATGTTTTTTATACATGGTTAAAATAGCATTTTTCAAATATGTCCCAAAATTTATTTCTGCCAGTATATTCTAAGGGGGAAATTATAGGCATACCTCAGAAGTATTGTAGGTTCTGTTCCAGAACTCCACAGTGAAACAAACATTGTATTAAAGGGAGTCACATGAATTTTAGGGGTTCTCAGTGTTCTCAAAAGCTATGCTTGCACTATTCTGTAATTTATTAAGTGCACAATAGCATTATGTCTAAAAATACAATGTGCATGCCTTAATTAAAAATATTTTATTGCTAAAAAAGGCTACTGATAATATGAACCCTCAGTGAATTAAAATATTTTGCTGGTGGAGGGCCTATTCTCAATGTAAATGACTGCTGAAATTATTTATATATTTTTATATATAAATACTATATATAATTGTAATTTATATATTTATATATAATTGTACATTCGCCCTTCCATAGCCATCACCCAAATAGCCAAATAAATCTTAAACAGAAAGAACAAATCTGAAAGCATCACATTACCCGACTCCAAATTATACTACAAGGCTATAGTAAACAAAAAACATGGTATTGGCACAGAAATAGAGACACAATGCAATGGAATAGAACAGAAAACTCAGATATAAAACCATCCACATATAACCAACTGATTTTTGACAAAGCAGACAGAGATATATATGGGGAAAAATCCCTATTCAATAAGTGGCGCTGGGAAAATTGGATAGCCACATGTAGAAGACTGAAATAGGATCTGTAACTCTCACCTGTCACAAAAAAATTAATTCACGGTGGGTAACAGACTTAAACCTAATGCATGAAACTATAAGAATTCTAGAAGAAAACATTGGAAAAACTCTTCTAGACATTGGCCTAGGCAAAGGATTTATGAAGAAGATCCCAAAGACAATCACAGCAACAACAAAAATAAACAAATGGGACCTGATCAAATTAAAAAGCTTCTGCACAGCCAAGGAAACTATCATGAGAACAAACAGACAACCTACAGATTGGGATAAAATATTCTCATGCTACACATCCAATAAAGGGCTGATAATGAGAATCTACGTAGAACTCAAGGAAATCAGCAAGAAAAAATCAAACAACACCATTAAAAAGTGGACATGAATGGAAACTTTTCAAAACAAGACAGACTAATGGCCAGCAAACATCTGAAAAAATGCTCAACATCTCTAATCATCAGGGAAATGAAAATAAAAACCACAATTAGATATCACATAAATCCAGTGAGAATTGATTTTATCAAAAAGTCCCAAAACAACAAATGTTGGCGTGGATATGGAGAGATAGGAACACTCGTCCATATCACTTTTTAAAAACATTTCTCTATTGTAGGTACTGTAGAAGAAAATGAGCAAATCAGAGTATTCAAAGCAAGGCAAGCAATAATTTACTTATTAGTATATGCTAATTATGAATTATTTTTTAAATTATGGATTTATTATCTCATCGATTTTACAAATTAAATAAAACATTATTAGGGAGAGAAATGCTATGACACAGTTTAATTTGAGAATTCTAATTGCCTTTGACTATTTCTTGGCAGAAGAACTAAAAATTAATACTATTGTAACTAAGAAGATATTTTGGAATACACATACTCTCTCATATATTCTCTCTACTTTTTCTATTAGCTTGTAAATGACATTCAGTTTTCACACTTGTTTCAAATATGTTTTAAACATGTTTTTAAAACATTGTATTGTGGTATTGTTCATCCTTTATAGAATGAAACAGAAAAATAAAATCCACGTTACATCTAAATCTCAGAAATAGCCTATGAAATTGATAACTTTATTAAAAAATTATGTTGAAAAATCACTAGGTGTTCTTTTGTAATCTGGACAACGACACAGTTGAGAGGAAATTGATGTTATCTTATTTCTGTACCAGAGCTTTTCTTTGTTTGTGTCTTTCAAACTACTGCTTCTCTGCTGATGACAGATCTACACAAATCACAGAAGTCGACACTACAAAGTTAGAATAAAACCTTGATGGTGCCCCAGTGCGAAAGCACGTCGTCAGGCTCCTAATGATGCTAATGTAAACTGTCAAGAGCTGTCACTCTAAAAGACATGGCAGGCCCAAAACAGAGAGCGGGGAATAATGACACATTCTGAAAGCTGACAAAGAAAAACAAATGCATTATGTATATTGGAATAAGAAAGTGAACAGTTTCATCTTCAAAGGGAGATGGCTTTACCTTGCTATCTGTAACACTTTGAAGCTAATATGGACAAGATCTATGTCTTGGGCAGATCCAGCCTACCTTAACATGACCATTCAATAAAACCTGAAATGACCACTGTATGAATTCAGTTAAAAGTCTCTACCAAACTCAAATGTGTAGTGACAGATCCTAGGAGAATGGGACTTGGATTCCCCTTAGTATAGAATGTTCTGATACTTCTCAGCAGTTCCCTTGATCAATGCAATTCTACATGGAATCTGAAGAAACTGACAAAAGCACTAGTTCTCTTTTATGTTATCGAGCACTCTCATTTTCTCCTCTGTCAATGCCATATTGTGTATGATCATATGTTGTTCTTGGGAGATTTCATTTGCAGCATTTTCTTTTAACTATTTGGGATAAAAATCAGTTATACTTAAAGCAAGTTCTACTTAAGTGACAAAGTCTTTTTTTTAACGTGTGTGTTTGTGTAGGTCTGTAACTCTTGAACAAAATATTATGAAGAAAGCCGAAATTTTGTTTCAATTCCTGCTACACATGAGTGAGACCAGGGCAGAGAGGTTAACTGGTTTACTCAGGGTCACAAAGGACCAAACCTCAACCTAGTGCTTAACCTCAAGAGACTAAATCTTTGATCTGCAGCCCAGTCAGACAAACCACTCTTAGACCCAAAATAATATATTTTGTGTCAGCATTTGGACAGAAGTTCAGTACGATGTAGAAATTCAGGCGTTGCATGATATTATTTACATTTGAGAACACTGTATAAGGAACACTGATGTGGTGCGTCTTTAGCAAGGATTTGCATTGCTAAATGCATTTTATTTTCAGAAATAATGCCAGAATAGCATTATCAGAAATCAACTCCCCAGGTTCCCTGATAGAAAAAGCATAGGTTATGGAAGTGAAATTTTTCATACATTCATCTGTTAGTGTGACTAAACCTTGACCAAGAGAAATTACCTGTGGGTATAAAGGGATTATTTATTCTTGACACAGTCTGGAAGTTCTCGCTTGAAGCTTATAGCCTTGGTGAAAAAGACATCTTTGCTTTCAGAACTCAACCAAAATATCCCTTCATTCCACAGAGCCAGTACATGTCATTAGAAAGTAAAAGCTTCCATCATTCCAGTGTGAGATAGATTTATGCAAGTTATTTTGAAATTAATGAAAATCCCCCAGGCTATCTCATCCCCTGGGAGGATTTGAGAGAAGAGCGGTGAGATGGCATTTGGACATTTATCAACCTTATCTTCTGATATGCTGCTCAATTTCTGTGAGACCTTGGAAGCACAAATTACGGGATTCATTTTAGTGATGCTTTTCACTGATTGGGACAGGAGAGTGACAAAGCAATATTATAACATGATAAATAATAAAAAGTAGGGAAAATTCTTTGATGTTAATGCCAGAAAGGATATTGGAAGTAGGCTAGATTCTTAACATACAAACTCAATAAATGCAAGTTACAGAGCATTATATTAATGTAGCAAGGATATCACAATTTTATTCAAAGAATTCAAACACTTTATTTATAAATCTATTATTATTTTATATAAATTCCTGTGGCAAATTCAGTTACTGCAATCAGATCAACAATTTAAAAAATATAAGCTGCACTTGCAATCATATAGACTTTATTCTCTTTCAAATGATGTTTTCCTGGAATTTGTTTAGAAATAATATTAGTGTTAGACAACAGAAATGCACTATATTATTACAACACTACATCTTGGCATCTTTTTTTAGTTAGTATCACTATAATAAGGAGTGGTACATTAAAATTTTAAAAATTATTAAGGAGTGACAATGAGGCAACATGTTATATGGAAAATATAGTAAAAATTGAAATTGATTACTTAAATTTTTCATCTTATTAAGAATAAAATCTACATGTTTTATGTTTAGTAAGGAATAGGAGGAAAATTAACAGAGCTATTAAAGTGAAAATTATTTTTTCATGTAACTTTATGCAGACTTTTATTTTACATATACATGTTGAGTTTTATCATAGTTTTAATCATAAGAGATATAACTTTATACTGTAGTTTGTACTAATTAGGCTCAAACTTTTCAGAACTGACAGATGACATCTCATAAATTATTTTGAGTATAAGGCATAAACTATATACAAACAATTTAGGATATGTCACAAAAATTATTCACATTAACAATAAGAATCTAAATTTAGTTCTATAACAAAGTTCAGAACTCTTGAAAAATTGTGGCTTAAACAATTATTTCAACTTCTCCCAAATTTTACTGAGACTACAAATAGCACATATGGATTCTCTCTCTCTTTCCTCAGGGGAAGTCACTGAAAGCTGGTGTATCCAGCAGACATGCCAGCTTCCTTTAGAACTGCAAAATTTCCTGAACGTGGGACATTCTCCTGGAATAGGATGAAGTGGACCAATAAATCCTGAGTCAGTTGGGAGTTTAAAGTTCCTTGGGTATCATTTGGATGTTTTTACTTCTGCTGTTTCCTTCTCTAAGAAGGTTTAACATTAGAGATTTATCAAATGCAATTAAATTCCCCAAGTTTTGTCTTAGAGGTGTCTTGTCTGCCACATTACACAGAAAGAGACCATGGTCATCGGGAGGCCCAGAGATGTGTGTTTTCCAGTAGATGTCAAAGGAGAGAAAATTCCAGGATGGTGTGCTTTCTCTGGGGATGCTATTCATTGGGGGCAGGGGTTCACAAATCTGACAAATTTGATTTTCTCTCCGGCTCCATACTGCTATCTAACTGCCCCCATTACCATCATGAGCCCACCCTGCACTACCACCACTCAAGGTATATCCCTCTTCTATTCTCTTTTCTTCTACTACTGCATGTCCGCTGAACTAACCCTGAGCTGTTTACCCTCATATTTGTTCCTTATCCTTGCCGTACAGGGTTCTGTATGGCAGAAAGCCTGATTTCCCATTCTGTGTCAACTATCTTTTGTAAACATTTGGCTTAGAAGAAGCATTGAAGAGAGATTAAACAAAAGAAGGAAGGGAGAAACTGGATATTTTTCTCTCTCCTTCTTTGTCTTGGCTGGGGTTTCCAGCAATGGGTACATACTTTCCAGGATTCAAATACCCAAACTCAAACCTCCATACTTTCAGCTTCTTCCTGACAAGGTTTTTTTGCTCTTGTATCATTACCTCCTTACTTTTTTTTGTTTGTTTATTTGTTTGTTTTGTCGTTGCTGTTTCTTTTTGTTTCCACCCAGGCTAAGTATAGTAGTAATAACCTGTTGTTGCTAATCTAAGTATTGGCTCACTAATCCCTAATCATCTTCTCAGCATCTTTTGTCACCCCTGTTACCAATTTCCTGCATTAAATTACTTTGATCACAAATATTCAGAGAGGCTTAGGTATCCTGGTGTGACATTGAATGTTTATCTCAGCAGTGGTCCCAGAATAGTATCTAGAGTCCTAGGACTGAGCTTATCATCTGTTTGAACATGAACACAGTTGTGATGATGATCTTGTGAATGACAAATGGGAGAAGAGTAATCTGTAGGGTGTAGTGGCATCATTTGACTTAAGTAATTATCTATTCATGCTTGCTATAAAGGGCTGGTCAAAGTCAAGGCTTTGGATAACCAAGTTACTGCTATTTTCAAACTTTATGGCAATAAGGATAATGACAAGAACAGAGGCATGTGCTGTCCACTTCTAGAGGTAAAGAAGAGCTGATGAAACGATAGGTAAACCCATGTCTATGAACTTTTAGTTAAAAGCAGATTTAGGGTATAAGTTAAAATAACTTATTATGCCTCATTGTTGCAGGGTAGACATAGCTAAGGATTAGAACAAAAAATTAAGTGTGCAGAGGCATAAAGTACAAGTTGACTCTATGACATCTTCAGTCCCTTCCATTAAGGTCAAAACACTAATGCTTAAGTTTAGGGTATTTGTGAGGAAGTACTATGACCCTGAGATTTGGATGGGGACATTTGCATGCATTTGGATGGAGCTAAGAATCTTGAACCACCAAAGTTCACCCTTCCTTCATGTGACTAGAATCAACTCCAACTCCATTGTTAGAAAAGCAGGCTTCCCTCAAATAAATAATATTTAATTATGTCACTGGTTCAGTTTGTGTATGCCTAGTCTTTTCAAGCTGACTCCATAATCTCTAACTACCTTCAGGACCATAACAATAGTTATTTCCCAAGATCCCCCAAGAAGAGAATCAATAGGTTACTTCCAGGAGGATATGGTGTGTACAGCAAAAGAATCACAAAATATTTATTTTTATTTGTACATTCTTGGGAAAAAAATCAAGGTAGTAGAGTCATAGAGGCACCTAAATAGGAAAAAAACATGAATGAATCCAAATTTACTGAAATATGTCATTAAACTTCTTTCTGAATTTATGTGCTATTTAGAGAAGTTGGAATTTGATCTGTTTGCTTGTTTTGCCTTCTGAATCCAAAGCTTATATTAATGTAGTAAAAAAATGTCAGACCTTTCCTGGCATAGTGTAGGGGGCAAAGGCAAATTCCAATGTTAGTGACACAGTAATGCTGCAGTGGATACAACAAGTGCAATTCCCTCAATTTTCCTTAACAATATATCCTGGGTGTGCCCAGAAGACACTCCCTTTACAAAGGAATTGATAAACGCATTTGCAAGGAAAATGTCAGTATTTTTAAAAACTCTGTGGTGGCTGTCATCTCTACACTAGGGATAAAAATGTAATTGAGTTACAGCAGAAATGAGGTCCTTGATTTCAATAGTAATAATGAAATTCTGGAGACTGGGGTTTAGGTATTTGACACAATCTGAGTTCAGCTACCATAACAGGTAACAGTATGGCATAGTCCTCAGACTGACATGCAGGATTATGTGGTAGTAGTCAATTGAAATCCCTGGGAATAAAACAGACATGCAGCCTATAGAAATATCGGTAGATATAATAGGTGCAGACCTAAGTTTGGTGAACGAAAACCCTATTTCTGTCACCACAAGAGGAGTTATATATAACCTTTCTTTCAGTTTCCCAACCAAAGCCAATTCACAGACAGGGAGGTTGGCTATCCCAGGTCTTGGCTTTAGCACAGAAAATCCTGCATCCCTGGAAACCCTCTAGTCCTGAGCAAATTAGAACATTGGTTACTTCATCACAGATTTGATGCCCCTGGATTAAAATTCAGGCTGAGTCCCTTGAGGAAGGACCCTGTAGTAAAAATATACTGAAATCTTTCTCCAGGTTTTCTCCAAAATGACCTTGTCATCTGATGTGACAAGGAGACACAGGGGGAAAAGAAATAGTCAAAATTAAAAAAAAAAAAATTACATTGGCTCTGAGTTGATGTGATTTCTACGAACCTGAAATTTCACTTTCACTCAATCATTAGAGTGAAGAGTTAAGAAGTTCAAGTAGTAAATGCAGAGTTGCTCCAAGGTCATCTCAAGATGGGACCAATTGGAATATTCATAGTCAACAACTGGCAGAATCTCTGCCTGTATTAGCTCTCTTATCTATGCAGAGTCCAGTAAAATGAAAAGGGCCAAATGAAAACCCATGGAAATGAATTTATCATTTTCTTTTTAAAAAGTCATACCCTTTAGAGAATCATGGCAGTTAAATCTGCCATCAAAGATCTGAAAGGCAGATATTATTCTTATTACACCCACATTTAATTTACCTATTCGGCTGTCATAAAAATAAGATGTATCTTGAAAATGAATGCGGATCATTGCAAATATAGAGAGTGATTCCAATTGTAGCTTCTGTAGCATACACAGTGTGTTTGTTAGAACAAATCAACACATGCCTTGCCTTGATATGTACTTATTGACCTGGAAACACATTTTCCTTTGTGCCAATCACCAAGGATGATCTGATCAGTTTGCCTTCACTGAGAGAGATAGAAATACAATTTCACTAACTTCCCTCAGGGCTATGCCAAATTCTTCTCATACTATTAAATTGAGTTTCCAGAACTTTTTTCCTATAGACATCCCACGGAGCATAATGTGCTCCACCTAATAGCCTTCTAATTATCCCTGGAGAGCAGGTCAGGGAAAGCACCCCAGATGTGTTGGTTAGACATATGTTTGGCAGAGGAAGAATAAAACTACAAAATTCAGGGGCCTTGCCATTTTAATAAAGGTTTTAGGGAGCAGATGGTTTGGGGCATTCCAGTATATCACTGCTAAGATGAGACAGGTGTCTCATTTTGCACTAATGCTGACAAAATATATAACACCTGTGGGGGATCCTTAGATTGTAGAGGCAACATATACAATAAAATTTGTGAATGTTCCTTAGACTCTTTCACCAAATAAGCTATAAGGCTCCTAGGTTTCACTTGAATCTAGAGAAAGAGAAGTTTCTGCATCAGATCGAGGCAATGTAGAAAGCCACACTGTAAATTAGGTCTTTG
>VSMD01120916.1:0-23709 GCA_008750895.1 Mirza zaza | reverse complement strand
TTAAAGTATTGAAATATAATTATCACAATATTTTAAAACTGAAATAATATAACATCTATGTTTCTTTTTTGTTTTAATTAATTAATTTTATTTATTTATTTTTTGAGACAGAGTCTCCCTTCTGTTTCCCAGGCTAGAGTGCTGTGGTGTCAGCTTAGCTCACAACAACCTCCAACTCCTGGGCTCAAGCAATCCTCCTGCCTCAGCCTCCCGAGTAGCTGGGACTACAGGCACACGCCACCACGCCCGGCTAATTTTTTTCTATATATATATTTTTAGCTGTCCAATTAACTTCTTTCTATTTTTGGTAGAGATGGCGTCTCGCTCTTGCTCAGGCTGGTCTCGAACTCCTGAGTTCAAACGATCCTCCCGCCTTGGCCTCCCAGAGTGCTAGGATTACAGGCGTGAGCCACCGCGCCCGGCCTTATGCTTCCTTTTTAGTTGAGGTGAAGTTCACATGACATAAAAGCAGCCACGTTAAAGTGAACAATTCAGTGGCCACGGTGTGGTCACAGTGCTGTGCGACCAGCGCTCTGCCCGCCTGGTCCAAAGCTTGTTATCACCCCAAGAGGACACTCTGAACCCATCGAGACGTCACCCCTCACTCCCCCTCCCCCTGGAAACCGCCAATCTGTTTTCTGTCTCTGTGGCGTTACCTGCTCCGAATATTCCATAAAAGTGGAACTGTGCGAGTCTGGCTCCCGGTGCTCAGTGCGGAGTTTCCAAGGTCCATCCGTGTTGTAGCGTGCGCCAGTGCTTTGTTTCTTTTCATGGCCGAATGATATTCCCACACATGGCATGTTACGTCTCCGTTCGTCAGTAGACAAACGTGGGCTTGTTTCTGCCTTTTGGCTGTTGCATGGCTTCTTTTTAATGGACTAGATAACACAGTGTAGCAGCAGGTCTAAGAACCACCTTAATTCTGAAGCAATGACCAGGGTGAGTGATGTTTCGGGGCGTTTGCGGTAATGGGCAGGTGCTATGGAAACAGCTGTGACTGTGTGTGGCAAGGCGGCAGCCGCTGCCAACGCCACTGTGGTCGGGGTCTCCGTCCACGGTTAGAAGTGTGTGCTCGGGGGCAGACAACGGAGTGTTTTCCTTTTCAAAGTTCGCAGACCCTCTGCGTTCTCTCCCCAGGTTAGGAACCCCTCCTCGCCCAAGGCAGCCGCGCTCGTGAGAAGGGAGACTGAGTCCTGAGGACTTAGCTGCTCTGCCTGGGACAGTGGAGACAGGGCCAGGACCAGAGCTGCCGGTTTCCTTCTGCTCAGCGGAACCCAGGTGTTCTCAGGCCGGGGTGATGCCAGTGGCCGCCGTCGGCTCTCCGGCGTCCTCTCACCTGGCTCTGGGCGGCCGCAGCTGCGGTGGACAGGTGTCAGGCCCAGAAGATGTGGCCGCTCCCTGGCTGACACCTGTGGTTGGTGGTTAGGCTCGGTTCAGGGTCTGCAGCGGTGACATCTGGCTGCTTCCTGGGTGACATGGGGGCCCCCTCAGTGCACAGGGCCCCAGGCTCCGGCCCCTTCCCCGCCCTCCCAGGACCCTCCTTGTTCACCTGCTGCTGTTCGGGCAGAATGGAAGGCGTGGAGGTGGCGGCAGGAAGACCCAGGGCTGTTCTTCCCTCCGCAGTGCCTGGCTGCTCGTTAGAGGCCGTGGAACCGAGGCGGTGGAAGAGTCAGCCGTGTCTCCGGAAGGTCCGGAGCAGGGCGGTGCGTGGAGACAGGGGCAGCCAGGGTGCGGGCTTCCTTCTGGGGAGAGGAGAATGTTCTGGAAGCCGATAGAGGTGGTGGTGGTGGCACATATTGTGGATACACTAAGTGCCACTGAATCGTTCACTTTAGCATAGTTCATTTGACGTGTTGTGAATTTCACCTTAGCAAGAAACTCGAGTCCAGCATCTCCGGCGGGCGGCTGGGAGATGGGCCCTATTTCTGGTAAGGGCTGAGGGGACAGACAGGCAGAGGCTGGGCCCCACCCCCTTCCCTGCCCGCTCCGCCGGGTCCAGGGCCCTGGGGAGTCGGGACAGTTCCGTCTGCTGCTCGCGTTCACGCGGAGGCCGAGGGCCGGGCTGAAACCCGCGTGGGGACCTGGCCCCGCTTTCCTGAGCCCCGGGGGCCTCTCGGGTGCTAGTGTGGGACACACCCACCGAGTGGCCACTGCTGCTGCCCACTCCGCCCTGAGAAAGGTTGTGCCGGGTAGCCGTGAGGCTGGGCAGGGCTGGGGGGGCGGGAGGCAGCTGCGTGGTGACACCTGGGCCCGCGACACCTGGGTGACGCTGGTGCTCTGCTCCCGAGTGTGGTGGGGACCCCGATAAAGTGCTAAGCATGGGGTGAGGCGGGATACTTAGGGGGGCCTCCAGACCCGCCACAGTCGCCCCTTGGCTTAAAGGGTGGGCTGCTTGGACCTGCTCAGAGGGGGTTTCTGTTTGCTGCTTGCTCCTCATCCCCCACACCTCCCTCCCCTCCCCTCCTTCCCTTCCTCCTCCTCCTCTTCGTCCTCCAGAGCAATGGGGACCCACTGAGGGGCTTTGAGCTGAGAGTGACCTGGTCGTCCCTGCCGATTCCCTGTTGGAAGAGGGCAGAGAGAAGGGACAAAACCAGGACAGGGGTCGGCAAAGCACACCCTGTGATGGGCGGAATCCGGCCCGCTGCCTGTTTTTGCAAATAAAGTTTTATTGGAACACAGCCAGGGCCAGTAGTTCACATATCGTCAGCTGCAGCTCTCGAGATGCAAGGGCAGAGTGGAGTGGTTGCCCCAGAGATGGTCTGGCCCAAAAGGGCTGACATATTCACCACCCGGCCTTCGCAGAGAGCTCACTGATCCTGGGTGGAAAAGCTGTTCAGGGCACCTGGGTGGCGTGGGAGCCGTGGTGTTGGCTAGGTCAGGAGAATTGGCGGAGACCCCCATTTTGAATTCAGCTTTGGACAGATAGCCCTTGACCACATCGACTCCAGAATCGACTCCTCCATCGATTCCAGAATCTTCATTTGGTTTCACCTCGAGATTAACCTCTCCAGTCTCTGTGGCCCTGCCCCACAAGTTTTTCCCCGAGGATGGCTAAGGGGACTGGAGGGTCTCTCCCCTTCCTCCCAAACACACTTGGGGTGTCGGGGAAGGGCCTCTGTCAGTCAAGCATGGACGCAGCTGTTCCTCCCTCCCCAGTCGGGAGGACGTCTGTCCCCCTTGTTCTTAATTACGCCTCTAGGGTAATTAGGTAATTAGGGACGCCTCTAGGGACGACCGCAGGGTCATCCCACCGGGGTACTGCCTGGACCGCCCGCTGCTAGTCTCAGTGGTTCCCGCAGGCAGGGCGTGGCCGGGGGGAACACTGGTAGTCGGGACCGAGATGGAGGTGGCAGGTGGAGCCGGCTCACCCCGTGGCGTCAATCCCACCAAGAGCACGGGCCGGAACCGACCTTCCCTTCTCCCCCTCTGATCCGTCCCAGGAGGCTCCGGTGGCCACTCCGGGCCAGCGGGGTCCACTGTGAACTCCTGGTATCCTTCACTTCTTTTTCATTAGCTGCTTCATCGAGGCGTCATTCCCGTACCGCGTGCCGTGGTCCGAATGTCCGTGTCTCTCCCAGATCCCTACGCTGGAGTCCCCACCCGCAGGGCGTTTGCAGACGGAGGTTTCGGGCAGTGCCTGGACCACGGGCGGGACCCTCTCAGTGGGATCCCAGCCCTGACGGTCCCTCCACCCGGCAGGTCCCTGCGCGGGGACAGCTGACTGAGGGACAGGCCCTCGCCGGACACCGAACCCAAGGCGATAGGACCGTTGTTCCGAAGGACGAACTTCTGCTGCGCGTGCACGTACAGTTCTTCTTATTTGAAAATCAAGCCAGGGCTCGCGGGACGGGGTGGACCCGTTCCCGAACGCGGAGAGCGAGTACCTGGGGGTGTCGGCCTGCGTTCATTTGCGTTCTCACGCTGGACCACAGACTTTTTGATCTTCGAAGCTGTCAAATTCTTCGCAAAAGGACCAAGAATATGGGCTGAGCCTCGTGGCTGCTCTGCAGCCAACGCAGCCTTTCCTGACGCTGCGCCCGTTCGCTCTGGGAATGTCTGGACCTGAGTCCCCGGTGTCCGCCTTTCCCCCCTCCCCCCTGCCCCGATGCCGGGCCGCCTGCCCCGGGAGAGTCTGCCCTGCGCACAGGGGAGCGTGGTCCTGCGGGTTCAGGTGCCGGAGAGCCCTGGGTTAGGGTCCCGACTGTGCTGTCATCACCTGCCTGTCGCAGGTGACCACGCCGTGTGTGGGGCTTGCGTGACAAGTCCCTGCAGGGCATGGGTGGCTGGGGCCAGGAACCAGAAGGGGCTTTGCAAGCACCGTCACTCCACAATTTTATCTTCCTTCTACGCCCCCGTTTCTCCTTTCAGCAAAACTGTTTGCCTACTTTAGATTAGCTTCTGTGCGAAGCTGGACAAGAGAAAAGAGAGCCGTCTTTATTTCAAAATCGTACGGTTCAGACATTTTACTCATTTATAGACGCCACGCAGCTTGCGCGAATTGGTGAGGTTTTCCTGTACAGGTACCCAGCACCTCATCTTTTAATTTTTTAAAATTTTTTTCAAGAAGCTAAATTAACTTAAAAAAATCAATATATAAGATGCAAACAGTTTCCAAAGTGAAACATGGTACTCCAAGTTTATAGCAAACACCAGTAATCTCTCCTCTCCCCCCGCGCCCCCCACTTCTGCCTGGGTCCTTGCCACTCTGAGCTATCTCTTCTGGAAGTTGACCTCTCCATTGCTAAAGGTTACCTATCATATAAATGGAAATTTCTTGATTCATCAACTTTAGACTTCACTTTTAAGCTTTCTTTTACAGTAGACTAGGTTTTTAGTTCACACCTTAATTGTTAAGTCTGCATTATAGGCCGGCGCGGTGGCTCACGCCTGTAATCCTAGCACTCTGGGAGGCCGAGGCGGGAGGATTGCTCGAGGTCAGGAGTTCGAAATCAGCCTGAGCAAGAGTGAAATCCCATCTCTACTTAAAAGGAAAAAAAAAAAAAAGAAAGAAATTAGCTGGACAACTAAAAAACAAAAACAAATATATACATACATATATATATATATATATATATATATATATATAACATAAATAAATAAATAAGCCAGGCATGGTGGCTGTGGAGGCTGAGGCAGGAGGATCACTTGAGCCCAGGAGATTGAGGTTGCTGTGAGCTAGGCTGACGCCACAACTCTCTAGCCCAGGCAACAGAGTGAGACTCTGTCTCAAAACAAAAACAATCTGCATTAAGGCTTTTCTCATTATGACAATCGTAACTGTGACCTTTTTTTTTTTTTTTTCATACAACTCTTTGTTTATCCTGGAGTTCATGGCTTAGGTTTCACACACCTTGGCTCCCGCATGCTCACACCTTGCCAGCCCTCTCTCCTGCCGGCACAGGTGGCCCGGCAGCCCTTGGACACGTGCCCAGCCCAGCCAGGGCGCCGTCCGGGTTGCTGGGTGGCTCTGGGCTCCAGCACAGAGCTTGCGCCCGTGACAGAGCGCCCGTCCCCGGACCTGGCGGTTACCTTCTGTTTACTATCGGGCCTCTTAGAGCACGTTGTCTCGAAACATCTCGAGCTGCCCGCCCTCTTCTCACGGCCTGTCCTCGGTCTGCCTGAGGACAGCACCCTGGGGGCGAAGCTATTTCCACCTAGAATTTTGCAGGAATTTCCCCACTAGATTCTGATTTCCATGGTGCTGTAGAGAAGTTTGATGCCATCCGGACTTTGATCCTTTCCTATGACCTGATTTCCTTCCTCTGGAAGCTCTCGGCCTTTGCCTTCTGAGCCATCACAAAGGCATGACTTTATTTTTATTGTTTGGACACTCGTACGCCCTTAAATCTGGAGACCCGTGCCTTTCAGCTCGAGGCGAGTTTCCGTATTCCTTCTTTGAGAATTTTAGTCCCTTGGTTTTCTCCATTCCCTCTGGATCTCCTGGCTTCCTCATCTCACTCTTTAAGTAAAAAAAAAAAAAAAAAATTGAGTGTACGTTTCTTTTCCTTTTTGTTCTGCTTTCTGGGAACATTCTCGATGTTATTTTCTGATGTTTCTATTGACTTCAGTTTATGTTGTTGTATTTTTTTTTAACATCCGGGCATTCTCCTCCTCCCGTTATTTCTTCCAGTTTCATGCATGCAACATCTTTTCTCACCGCGGGGAGAGAACATTTAATTATTATTAGCATTAATGACATATCAAGAACAGATTCTCGGAAGTTTTCTTCTCTTTGCAAAGTCCACGCTCGTGCTAGTCACACGTCGCCATGCCACAGATTACCCCAAACGCAGTGGCTTGGGACGGCAAAGGGATCTTTGTCTTGAGGTCTCTGCGGGTCTGTCGTGAGTGCACCGTCCGTATGCGGCCGGGGCTGCAGGCAGCTGAGGCCTGACGGGGCACGGAGGACCCGATTCCAAGCTCAGCCACTTGGTTGTTGGCAGGAGGCGTCGGTTCCTTGCCGCGTGAGCCTCTCCATATGGCCGATTGACACGGCAGTTGGCTTCCCTCAAAGGGAGGGGGAGGCAGGGGGGAGGGGGGTGGGGGAGGGGGGCTGTAGTGTCTTGTGTCACTTCAGAAGTAGCATATCCCTGGTCACACCATGTGCCCTGTTCTGTCACTCACACAGACGGCCCTGGCGCAGCGCGGGGAGGGGACGACTGGGCTGTGACTCCCAGGAGCCGGCCCCCGCCCTGGACACCGGTCACCGCATGTGCCGGACAGGATCGTCCCTGTTCGTGGTTTGGGGGCTTCTCTCCGACATCTGGGAGCCACGTCCGTCTTCCCCCTTGTGTCCAGGAGTGGAGGGTCCGGCGCGTGTGCGTGTCCCTACTACACGGGGCTCTCGGGCCGTCTCTGTCTGGGTCCCCTGCAGAACTCGGTCCTGAGATGAGGACTTGCGGGTCGGTGGTTTATTTGGGAGGCGGAGGACGCCCCAGCAGGGGAGGGGGGCGCACGGGGCGTGGGAGGGAAGGCCACCCCCCGAGAGAGGGCGTGTTAGGGAGCCAATGATGGGTGCCTTAACACGACGCAGGGCGTGCCTGGAGCTCGCTGCCGCGTGGAGCCTGGCTGGTGGTGGTGGCGCTGGGGTGTCTACACCTGCCCTGCTCGAGACGCGGGTTGGGGGCTCTGGGGGAGGACGCCTGGCCCCGCCAGAGAGGGTGGAGTGGTCGCCTGAGGTTTTAGGAGACGCAGGGATGCAGCCCCACCATGGGAACGTGCAGGAACCCTCTGGAACATTTAGGGATGGTGGGATGGGCGCACGGGTGCCGACTGCGGCTTCCCTGCGGGGTGGCGCGTGGACAACTGCCTTTCGTGGAGACTCCCAAATGTCAGCGTGTGTATAGGTCTGTCCTCTGAGGAGCTTCGGTCTCTGCAGAAGTCCCCTGATCTTTTGTTCTGGGACCGGCAGGGAGGGGCTGTCACCCTCGGTGTGGACACTTCTGTGTAACCCTCCTCTGCCCAGGCTGACCTTGACCCCACTGTCTGCAGGCCCCACATCCCAGAGTGGCCCGCGGGGTCCCTCTGGCCCACTCTGTCCCAGGGACGAGCCGCAGGGTTCTGGGTCAGGGGAGGGACGCACAGTCGTGTCCCTACAAGGGCTGCCGGCAGCTCAGGCTCTCGGGTCTCAGGGCCTCCCGTGTCCCCGAGTTTTGCAGGTTCCTCGGGGCAGGTCGGCCATAGGCACCGCCAGCCCGGGGCCCCCTGCGGGTCCCTAGTGCCACCCTCCTCCCAGGGCCCGTCGGCCGGCTCCGGGCCCCACTCTCACTCCCTGTGTTCTGCTTCCCGACTTGCACAGGCTGGGTGGTCGCATGGATGGATCTGCACAGCCACCACCCTGCGCATAGACGAGGGACCGCCTCGAGGCCGGGCGGAGTGAGAAAGGAGGTTGGGGGCGGGGAAGAGAGCGACCTGCCCACTGTCGGGGAAGGGCGTTGCTCCTGAGGACACAGAGGAGTCAGGCTTCCTGCAGGTGACGCCCTTGGGGGACACTGGCGGCGAACGTTCAGCTCAGGTGGGCGCTCATCGCCGGGCGGGTCTGGGTGCCGGGTTGAGGCTCAGTCTCGGAGGGAGTTGAGACACAGGTGCCCACAGAGCGGGTGAAAATGCTGCTCGGGGAGTCAAGCCAAGAAGGGGGACTGGGTGGAGGGGGCTGTCCGGGGTGCAGGGGCTCCACGCGGGGAGTTCTCCCTGCTAAGGCAACGCTTGTGCAAAGACCCAAGCGAGGCCAGCAGGTGCCCGTGCGGGTGTCTGGGCACAGGAGTTCCAGACAGGTGGGTCGGCGCGTGCCTGGGTCTTGTGGCAGGAGGGCGAGTCCAGCTGGCAGGGTCGAGGGGCGGGTGGGCAGAGCGGAGCCAGACGTGAGAGAGAAGGTGTGTGTCTGGGTGGCAGACGAGCAGGTCAGATTTGGCCTTTGGGACACAGGACTCATTTTTCTTTGTCAGTTTTTTTTTTTTTTAACTGAGGTATAATTGACATATAATGGAATGCATGGGTTGTACGTAGCCGGGAAGAGGCAGCTGGTCTTCTGCTGGGAACAGGGGCCCAGGGCAGCCGGCATCACCCTGTCCAGGGCTGGTGCTCTCTCTGCTGCATTTACAGTGGGTGGAGGGGTGGGAAGATCCCGGTCCTGAAGCCTCTCTGCCCCGAGGGTCCCCCCTCGATGCTGATGTCCTTGCAGGAGGGCAGGTGCTCTGGTCTTGGAGGACACACTCCGAGGAGCAGGTGAGATGCAGAATGCGGCGCCTGGCCCGGGAGCCGGAGCCAGGGCAGGGGCATCCTCCGCGGCCACCTGCTGGCACTTCCCTGTGTCCGTAGCTTGCCTTTTGTCCCTGCACTGCTTCTCTGCCCTGACTCAATTTCTAGGCTTTTCTCAGATTAGCCTCTGGCAGGTGCAATGGTTTGGAGTTTCCCAAGATTTTACTCTCCCCGACGGTGGACAACACACAGGGCCTTTCCCTCTCTGAGTTTTCCGACGACACCTCCCACTGCACCCCAGTCCCCGGCGATACCCGGATAAGCAAACTCCCGAGTCCAGCCGGGGCCTCGGCGTGTGTGACAAAAGATGGAATGTGGACAAAAGAGAAACACCAAATGTGCGTTTTGGGAAAGACAGGCGGAGGTGCGTTCCCGGGAGGAGTGGCGGGCGGGGTGGGGTGAGCGACAGGGTACTGAAACCCACCAACCGCAGAAGGGTGGCACAGCGGAGGCCAGGGGATGATGATGGACAAGAAAAGGCTGAAACGAGCGAGAGGATGTCTAAGGGAGCGAGGGGGAGAGCGGAGCGTGTAGCTGGAGGCGGAGAGAAAGAGAGAAGATGCATCTTGCAGGAGGTGTGGGGGCATCATCTGTCCAAACTGGGGGTGTCAATTACTGCAGATGCCTTTAGGGTCCCTGACAAACATGCCTCATGCCAGCTGCACACACACTATTTGTCTCTTTGCTCGCAGGACAGGTGGGTTCTGGGCCCTCGATGGGGCATCTCGGGCTCCCCTGGCCTCACCTGTCTGCCTGCCCGTGTGCACCTTCCACTGCTGCGGCCTCTCCCAGGTAGGAAAGGCTTTGTTGCAGGAGACCAATTCGTTCCCCTCCTTCCTCCCCGGCTAGGTGACACTGCGTCTTGGATGAGAAGACCGTTTCCATCCAGGTAGCAAAGGGTTAAGCCAGAGGCAGTGAACCAGCTGACGCCAGGGGACACACCCTGGGCTGGCTGGACTGTTGGCAGACCTGGTGGCCAAAGCAGGGCTGAACGCAGGGGGTCGAGAGGGGGCCAAGGCTGAATCGCAGGGGGAGGAGTACAGCGACGGCTGCCTGTGAGCTCTGACCCCAGCCTCAGGCTTAGAGGTCTGGTGGGGCTGAGCTGGGCTTCCGGAGAGTTCTATACCTGTCCCAGAGAATTCCAGGCCCCTAGTCTACCAGAGCTCAGAGTGCGTGTTCTGGGCACGGAGCGTGCATTAGGTCTATTTCTGGCCGTTTTAATTCTCGTTTCCTCCTGCACATATGTGTGCAAATTTGGGAACATAAAGAGGTGTTCTTTTCCCTCATACACATCCTCTGCTACTTCTTTCTTTCTGGTTTGGATGCCTTTTATTTCTTTTTCTTGTCTAATTGCTCTGGCGAGGAATTTAAGCACTGTGTCGAATAGAAGTGGTGAGAGTGGGCATGCTTGCCTTGTACTAGGTCTTAGAGGGAAAACTTTCCGTTTCCCCCATTGGTTACATGTTAGTGGGCTTTTATTGTGTTAAGTTCCTTCTGTACCTGTTTTGTTGAGCGTTTTAATCACGAATGGATGTTCGACTTTGTCAAATGCTTTTTCTGTGTCTATGGAGAGAGACGATCATGTGGTTTTTTTTCCCTTTCAGTTAATGTAGATTCGTGCACATCGATTTGTGTACATCTAACCATCCTTGCTTGCATTCTGAGGATAAGCTCCACTTGGTCGTGGTGTGTGATCCTTTCAATGGCTGTTGAGTTCAGTTTGCTGGCATTTTGCTGAGGATTTCTTGCATCTATATTCGTTGAGGATATTGGCCTGTAGTTTTATTTTCTTATAGTGTCTTTGTCTGGCTGTGGGATTAGGGTGATGCTAGCCTCATAAAATGCGTTTGGAAGCATCACCTCTTTTTCTATTTTTTGGAGGAGTTTAAGAAAGATTGGTATTAATTCTTCTTTGAATGTTTGGTAGAATTCACCTGTGAAGCTATCAGATACTTTTCTTGGCTGGGAGGTTTTTATTGCTGATTTAATCTCCTCGTTTGTAATTGGTCCGTTTAGACTTTCTATTTCTTTTTGATTCAGTTTCAGTAGGTTGTGTGTTTCTAGGAATTTACCCATTTATTCTAGATTATCCAATTTGTTGGCCTATACTTGTGCATAATAGTCCCTCATGGGCCCTTTTATTTTGGAGGTACGCATTGTAATGGCACTTTCATTTCTGATTTTGTTTGTGTTCTCTCTTTGTTTCTTAGCCTCACTAATGGTTTGTCAATTTTGTTTATTTTTTCAAAAAAAACCAGCTCTTAGTTTTGTTGATTTTATTTATTGTTTTTTCTATTCTCTATTTGACCTATTTCTGCTCTCATCTTTATTGTTTCCTTTCTTCTACTGACTTTGGGCTTAATTTGTTCTTTTTCTAGTCCCTTGAAGTATAGAGTAGGTTGTTTATTTGAGATCTTCTTCCTTATTTCTTTTTGAACGTAGGCATTTATAGCTGTAAACTTCCCTCTTAGAACTGCTTTTGCTACATCCCATAGGTTTTGGTATGTTGTGTTTTTGTTTATCTCAAGATATTTTTAAAATTTTCTTTTGATTTCCTTTTTGACTCAGTCTTTGTTCAAAAATGTGGTTGTTGGCCAGGCGCAGTGGCTCACACCTGTAATCCTAGCACTCTGAGAGGCCAAGGAGGATGGATCGCTCAAGGTCAGGAGTCCGAAACCAGCCCGAGCAAGAATGAGACCCCGTCTCTACTAAAAAATAGAAAGACATTAATTGGCCAACTAAAAATATATAGAAAAAATTAGCTGGGCATGGTGGCGCATGCCTGTAGTCCCAGCTACTGGGGAGGCTGAGGCAGGAGGATTGCTTGAGCCCAAGAGTTTGAGGTTGCTGTGAGCTAGGCTGACGCCATGGCACTCTAGCCTGGGCCACAGAGTGAGACTCTGTCTCAAAAAAAAAAAAAAAGTGTGGTTGTTTAGTTTCCATGTATTTGTGAATTTCCTTGCTTTCTTGCTGTTAGTGATGTCCAGTTTTGTTCCCTGGTGGTTGCAAAAGATACTTGGAACGATTCAGATCTTAACACTTGTTAAGATTTGTTTTGTGACCTAACATGTGATCTCTCCTGGAGAATGTTCCACGTGCACTCGAGAAGAATGTGCGTTTTTCTGCTGTTGAGTAGAAAGTTATGCATGTGTCTGTTAGGTTCTTTTGGTCTATAGCATTGCTTAGCTCTGCTGTTTCCTTGAGGGTTTTCCGCCTGGATGGTTTACCCGTTACAGGGAAGGGGTGTTGAAGTCTCCCGCTATTATTGCCTTGCTCTCTGCCTCCCCCTTTGGATCTGTTGGGGTTTGCTTTATAGATTTAGAGGCTTTGATGCTGGGTGCGTGTGTACTTACAGTTGGTTTATCTTCCTGTTGAATTGACACTTGGCATAATTACATAAGGAACTTCTTTGTCTCTTGTGATGGATTTTGACTTAAAGTCTATTTTGTCTGATGTAAGCAGAGTCACCCCTGCTCTCTTTTTTGTTACCTTTTGTGTGGAGTATGTATCCCGGTCCTAGCATCCTATTTGCACATATAACCTACCCTTTCCTGCTCAGCTGCGGCTACACTGGCAGGGTGGCGGGGGCTGCCCTGGGGCCAGGCGGAGGTGGGTCTGCGAGTCTCACCCGTCTCCTCCACTAGTGCCAGGGCCACCTCCAGGAAGCACAGGGGTTGCTTGGAGGTGGCTCTGTCCTCCTGGGCTGCCCCTCCCCCGCCTCTGGACTGGACCCCAGGGCAGCAAGCCAGGTGAGCTCAGTGACGAGAGATGAGCCGCCGAAGACACCGAATACAAACAGGCTAATAGCAACAGGCGGAAGTGGGAATTGATTAATAGGTTATTTTAGAGGGGGCTTAGGTGCTTAAACGGGGATTACAGACTTGCCTGATAATCTGTTTGAACAGGAAGCTGAGTGAGAAAGACAATTAAAAGAAGCAGAATACAAGCTGAGTCTCAGGGCTTTGTTCTCCGGGGGTGGCGCACGGGGGCGCTGGCTCTTGGAAGCCCCTGCGTGGTGGGGCGAGGGGTCGGAAGGACGGGAGAAGGAGCCAGAACTGACGCCCCTGGGGCAGCTGCTGATGTCTTATCGTAGGGGACTGTAGGGGACTGACATATATTTTCCTAGTTTAAGAGTTAAAGTTAGTGAGTAATGTACGTGTTCTGCCCAGAGTGTTTGAAAGTAATCTGTTCCAGACAAGGTCCTTGTGATAAACAAGGTGCTGCCTAGAGGCAAAACAAAGGACCTGAGCTGCAGCTAGCAAGAGCAGCCCCGCCCCACGGCCCTGGGGGTCTGGAGGCCACACAATAAACATATCGTTCCTGTGGTTGCTGCTTAAGCCCCATAAGATGGCTGGTCAGTCAATGACGGGTAAGAGCCCTCAAGGGAGGGGGCGACCTAAGCCAGGCACAGCCGCGGGGGTTCATCTGAAGATCTTAGGAGTTACCCTAAGAGAAGCTGGGGATGAGAAATGCCCCCTGTGGCTCACCTTGCCCGTCCTTGCTAATCTCAGTCCATTATCTATGCCTAGTTCCTAGAGCAACCACCTTGAGATTCTGAGTCAGGGGACATCTGCTTCCCTAAGGCTATTCCGGAATTAATGACCAATCCTGCAATGCCTGGGCGGTTACGTACAAGGAACTAACTTTAATTTTTTAGAGTATAAAAATAAAATGGACCCAGTGTATTATTACTCGAGTCAATCGTTTGTAAATGTGTCTGCATTTTTCTTTGTGTTCTGTGTTTGTGTTTTGTGCTCTATGTTCATCCTCTATCCTGTAAACAGGCCACGACAGGGACTGACATTATACTTTCCTAGTTTAAGAATTAAATTTAGCAAGTAATGTACGTGCTCTGCCCAGAGCATTTGAAAGTAATGTGCTCCTGACAGGGTCCTTGTGACAAATAAGGCTGTTGCCTAGAGGCATAACAAAGGAGCTGAGCTGCAAGTAAGTAAGAGCTGCCCAGCCCCACGGCAGTGGGGGTCTGGAGGCCACACGATAAACACATTGTTCCTGTGATTGCTGCTTAAGCCCCATAAGATGGCTGGTTAGTCAATGACAGGTAAGACCCCTCAAGGGAGTGGCGACCTAAGCCAGGCACAGCCGCAGGGGATCAGCCTAAGAGAAACGGGACAAAAAATGCCCCCGGTGGCTGCCTTGCCCATCTTGGCTAATCTCAGTCCGTGATCTATGCCTGGCGCCTGAAGCAACCACCTGGAAACTTTGAGTCAGGGGACATCTGTGTCCTTAAGGCTACATGTTCCAGAACTTATGGCCATTGCTGCAATGCCTGTGTGGTTATGTACAAGGAACTAACTTTAATTTTTTAGAGTATAAAATAAAACTGACTGGTGCATTGGACACTCGAGTCAGCCGTCTTTGTACATGCGTCTGTGTTTTCTTTGTGTTCTGTGTTCATCCTCCATCCTATAAACGGGCCACGGCATCTCATGATGGAACGTTCCACTGACCCACCTGGCATTGGGGCAGTTTGCTTTCAATTCCAGCTGCGGAGCAGGCCCCACCTCCAGGTGCCGGGCTGCGACGGGCACAGAGTCACTCGCAGTTAGGAAAAATAGCCACTGGCATCTGACTGACGGTGGGCTGTGGCGTCAGCCAGGGCTGGAGGTTGAGCAGGTGCGTCCTGTGCTCTGGCGTCCTGGGCGTGAGTCTCAGAGGTGTCTTTGCAGCACACTCCGCTGGTGGAACCCAGGGTGCTGCGAGTGCAGCAAAGAGCCCCTCCCCTGTGCGTGTGGAAGACCAGGTGCCCCCGAGGCCACACTGCGGTGGCCTCTGCCTGCCCCTTGTTCTGGAGACCGCCACACTCCCAATGTCCCTCTGTGTCCCTCCTTCTCTGCAGGTGTGCGCATGGACCCCGACCGGCCAGTGTCTCCGAGCCCTTCTCCCGGGACCAGAATCGGTGCAGGGACAGGCCATGCTGGGGCCAGGCTAATCTGTGTCCTCCACTGTGGTTTCCGTCCACGTGGACCTGGGGCAGATGCTGTCTCTGTCCGCTGAGAGGGCTCGGCTGGAGCACTGGCAGCCTGCAGGTCCGGGGAGGAAGCTGATGTGCGAGGGGAGAGAGGAGGTTAACCGGGAGGGAGGACAGAGGGGGTGTGGGAGACGGAGAGAGGAGTGGAGGGCTGAGAGAGAGACAGAGAGAGAGAGAGAACAGACAGATGGAACATTGAGTCTTTGAGGCCAGTTCTACCCCTGTACTTCCCGCCCCTGGTCACCAGTGAATTTTCTTTCTGTTAAAGCCAAGTGAAGTGAGTTTCTTTCATTTGTTAAGCATTCGAAAATACTTTGCAGCTCCATGCCGTACATCTGCACGCTGGGCTGGACCTCCTTGTCTCCTTGTCTTCCCAGCTCTCTCATCCACAGCTTCTGTCCCCGTCACCTCCCCAGTTCCCACTGGGAAATTAGTTTCTTCCCTCACGGAGGAGTGAGTGGTCTAGTTTGGGGGCACCGATGGCGACTCCTGGCTTGGGACCCTGCTGGCGAACTCTCCGGGCAGGGTCCCGGCCACGGCTCGCATTTCCCAGGGCGTCATCTCTGGAGGCCCGTGAGCGCTGTAGGGTGTTGCAGCTGCCCGACACGGGCGGGCAGCTCGGGAGCATTTCTCCTCGAGGAGCTTCGAGGACGGTCCCGGGGTGGCTCAGGAAATAAGGCTGGGTGACTCCTGACGGGACAAACTTGGGTTCCCAAAGCGCCCATTTATTTCTCCTCCGATCTCCCCGCGAGACACGGCGCTGTCTAGACTCGCGCATCCCGAGGAATGGCGTCGGCTTCCTGCTCCTGTCCTCCTGCACCTGTGACTTGGCCAACACGAGCCGGGGTCACAGGCAGGGGTGCAAATGCAGGCAGAGGCGAGAGGCCTTGAACGTGGGGCTGCAGAGCCCATGGATTCGGCTTTCGATTCACCGCAGAGGCGCCGGAGAGGACCCTCAGGACCCAGGGCAGAATCGTCCAGGATTGCACGGGGGACCGCCCCCCACCCACGCCCCGATTCCCTCTCCCCCGGCACGTCCCTCTCTGCACCCTGGGGTCCCCACCTTAATCTGTGCACAGCCCTGCCGACTGCAGACCCCGGCGGGAGGAAACCCATCCACGGCGAACCACGGCTGTTCATGCCTCCAAATATTAAATTCTGTTCAGAATATTAAATAATTTCCTCTTCAATGATCCCAGTAAATTTAATTAGCTCTTGTTCTCCCAATAGAGTTGTCTCTGGGTTGCTACAATGTTGCGTTCGCTAGGAAGGAGGCTCCGGTTCCCGCGCCGAGCGCACCATCCCGGCTCCCTCGGCAGCCGCCTCCGCTGCGGGCGCCACCCTGGCGTGTCAGCGCCGGGGTCCCCTGTGTCCTGATGGAGCAGACCAGGTGACACAGAGCCCCGCCGTCCCTGAGCCAACCATTCCCTGGGGGTGGCGGGCAGCAAGAATCTTTAGGGGTTTGCTGCGTACACCCCGTCAGTCTATAAATGACGCTCCCGGGAGCGCGAGTGGCTGGCACCCTTCCAGGGAGCAGACGGAGGGTGCTCGCCCTGCCCCCGGCTCTGGGGAAGCAGGAGCAGCCTCCTGGGGAGTTGGCGTCCCCTCCTGGGATGTGCTGTGCGCCACGGGGGAAGGCCACAGTGCACCGCCCACTCCCGAGACCCGCTGCGAAGGGAAGGAACTTCCTCAGCACCTCGGGAACTAAACACGGTTAACCTGTGAGGGGCAGCAGAGGAGGTCTTTGCCTCCCCGGCCCGGTGAGGTCAGCCTTGGCTCGTCCCCCACCTGCCCTGAGCCGGGCGGTCCGGGAGGTCCCAGTCTCCAAAGGGCAGGTGGACGCACTGCCGGAGAGCATGCCCTCCCGGCACCTCACACTGGCTTGGAAGTTCACGCCTGGGCCCCAGGAAGTCTCCAAACAGTCCGGGCCGTTCTGTGCATCGAAGGACCGTGGCTCCCCTCCTGGAGGTGTTCTCGCCGCCAATGCCGCCTTCTTGTCCGTGGGGGCATTTAAAGAGTGTTTAGAACATGGGTCCTCAAACTTCTTAAACAGGGGCCAGTTACCGTCCCTCAGACCGTCGGAGGGCTGTGGGAAAGTGCGGCACACATTCTGCACATGCGCACCGTGGGGCCCAGGATGAGTCGGCTGCTGAGCAGGACAGGCAGCGGCGGCAAAAACACCCGGCGGGCCGGATATATGTCCTCGGGGGGTCGCATGTGGCCCACGGGCCGTAGTTTGAGGAGGCCTGGTTTAGACCCACAAATCCGGAGCAATGTCTTGAAATGGCCAGGGCGCACGTGGTTTGAAGACTCAAGGGCTCCCTCCCGGCACCTGGGGTGGTTCTCACCTGCCTGGGGGGTTTAAGTGTCCTGAAGTCAGAGCCCCACGCTGGGGATCTGCTGAGCTTGGTGTGGGCTGCAGCCTGAACGCCTGGATTTAAAAATCTCCTGTTAGAGCAGCACCTAAGTGGACACACAGGTACTACAGTAATAGGGTATTGGGCAGGGGGGAGGGGGGTGGGTATATACATACATAATGAGTGAGATGTGCACCATCTGGGGGATGGTCATGCTGGAGACTCAGACTTGTGGGGGGAGGGCGGGGAATGGGCATTTACTGAAACCTTAAAATCTGTACCCCCATAATATGCTGAAATAAAAAAAAATCTCCTATTAGGCTGGGCATGGTGGCTCACGCCTGTAATTCTAGCACTCTGGGAGGCCGAGGTGGGAGGATCACTTGAGCTCAGGAGTTCAAGACCAGCCTGAGCAAGAGCGAGACCCCTTCTCTACTAAAAATAGAAAGAAATTAATTGACCAACTAAAAATATATAGAAAAAATTAGCTGGGCATGGCGGCGTGTGCCTGTAGTCCCAGCTACTTGGGAGGCTGAGGCAGTAGGATTGCTTGAGTCCAGGAGTTTGAGGTTGCTGTGAGCTAGGCTGACGCCACGGCACTCTAGCCCGGGTGGCAGAGTGAGACTCTGTTTCAAAAAAAACCCCAACAATCTCCTATTAATTCAAACCGAAAACTGGCGAGAGGCGTTGGTGTAGGTGAGAGCAGAGGGAGCCCTTGCTCCGGGGTGCGCGTGGAGTTCGGTGTCGTGCTGCCCTCCCCGGCTGTGAGGTTGTCAACGACTGCAGCCTCCCCGGGCAGTGGCTCCCGTGCCCCTGCAAGGCCGGCTGCTGCCCCGGGCAGGCCTGCAGGTCTGGGGCCTCGGTCTCCTGCGTGTGAGCTGGGCGTCGTCATTCCGAGGGTTAAGCGAGGAAATGCGGGTCAGGCGCCCGGCTCCCGGCAGGGCGTCGGCGCACACTCGCTTCCCTCTGCTCTCCTGAGCCTGGAGCTTTGAGAACACTTATTTCTTAACAATGAAACCTCAAATAGCAATGAGTCTGGCTGGAGCCTTCTCCCGACGCGGGCCTGATGGGGTGTTGGAGACCCGTCTCCGTGGTCCACCAGCTCTGAGATGTGCGGCGTGCTCCCCACGGGCTGATGGCGGCAGATCCGTTCCAACCCTCGCCTGGACGGGACGGGCGAGGGGCAGGTTCGCTCCCAGAATGGACGAAGCCGCCTCGTGGCCACGCCTATGCTGTGCCTGGGGGTCCGGCCACCGACCAACACGTACCGCGCTTCCCCAAAAATAAGACGGGGTCTTATATTCATTTTTCCTCAAGAAGACACCCAAGGGCTTATTCTCAGGGGATGTGTTATTTTTTTAAAGTATGGTACAGCCATCTACATTGATTCAAATAGAGTGAAGTCGTCTTCTTCTGGAACATCATCCTAACTCTCCAAACCCCGAATTCCATCCTGAATTTCTTGCAACTCTATTTCCTTTAGAACCATCGGCCCCGATCTCTCATGTGGAGCCATAGAGCTCTCATGGGGCAGATGAGAAGGGCTGCTCGTCGTCTTTCCCGCTCCGCGACGAAATGCATGGGTTGGGCAGATGTGCTGCGTAGCCACGCCCGGCACTAGGGCTTATTTTCGGGGTAGGGCTTATGTTGTGAAAATGCTTAGAAATCCTGCTGGGCTTATTTTATGGGTAGGGCTTATTTTCGGGGAAATACAGTAGAAACAGCAGCAGCCACCCATCTCCCCGACCCTGATGGGACGACTCGTTTGCGTAATTAGTGCCACGTGGAGTCAGCCCGGGTTGCTGCAGCCTGGCTGGCCGTTTCCCCAGGGCACAGCTCTCCATGGGCCTCTGAGCTCCAAGGCTCAGGAGCCTGCAGGGTCCTTGTGCGTAGTAGACACCCTGCAGGTGACACCCACGCTGGGTGGCGCCGTCTTCTCGGCTTTCTTCCCCCTGCGAGCAGGTACCTGGAGGATAAACGGGCTCTCCAACACTGCTAATAGGATTTAAAAAATATTCCTTATCATTTTCCTGATTATAAATACCAATCAGGTCCAATGTATAAAATTTAGAACATATAATAAAATCCAAAAAATAAAATGCAAAATCGCCCGTGGCACACTTACCCGGAGGAGCTCACTGCCGGCCCTGTGGGTGGGGGCGGTGCCCTTCCGGCCTGCCGTGGGGAACCGGGGAGCACAGCCGGATTGCAACTGCGCATTTCCGTTTCACAAAGCTTCTCATCCGATGGTGAGCATGCACTTGCAATGGCCTTCCATGTCCTTCTACAGGAGGGTTTTTAACGAGTGCACAAATTATTTACTAAGCACCCTGCGGTTGGACATTTAGTTTGTTTTCGGTCTTTTGATGTCGTAAGCAATGGTGCCACTATTGCAGCGCATACATCTTTTGAGATAAACCTTTGTTCCCTTGCACCCGAGTTTCTCCTGAGGGTAAATTCCTATACGTGGGATTGCCGAGTTAAAGGTTAAACACATTTCGAGAGCTTTTGATGCGGGTGCCAACCCGCCCTCCAGAGAGAGTATGCCAACGGGGAACCCCCCCAGCTCCCGAAGGAAGGAGAGGGACATTCCCCGCCCCCCCCCCCACCGGCCACCCCCACCCCCCAAGCACGGGGTATATATAATCAGCAGTTTCAAAATCTGGGAGGTGGGAGAAAGGGAAGCGTGTTTTTGTTTTGATTTGCGTTGCTTTGGTGACTGGTGGGGTTCAACATTTTTCTCCCGCCAGGGGGTCACCTGGGATTGACAGGAGAGGGCGGGCCACACCGTGGGCCGTGGGTGGAGTTGTTCACGTTTTCCCAGCGCACTCGCCTGGTGGCCTTGCCACTCGGTGTTCACCCGCCTGCCTCCCCTGTTCCACAGCCTCGGGCTCTGGGACAGGCTGGATCTTATCCGTGCCTGGGGGGAGGGGGGCCACTCCTGACCCACAGCAGGGACTCAGAAGAGGCTCCAAGAATATTTGTCGAATCGGCGAATGAACAAAGACCCCGCATGAGCTGCTACTTTCTTCGGGCCAATGGCCAGGCTGCTCACCAGGCAGCTTAGGACTTGCCCTGGTGGTCACTGGACATTCTTGGTGCGGAAGGGGCAGTGCTCAGGCTGAGGACGCAGGACGGTGGGGACAGTCCTGTGCAAAAGGGGCTGAGGCTTTGAAGCAAGATGATGGGAGTGAATGGCATTTTGTTTATTATATATCAAAACCAAAAGCATAGTGGTGAGGGGGACAGGGAGTGGCTGCTTAGTGGGTACAGGGTTTGCTTTTGGGGTGGCGGAGACGCTTTGGAGCTAGATGGAGGAGACAGCTGTGCGACACTGTGCCTGTGCTGAGTGCCTCCGAATCGCACTCTTCAAATGGGCAATTTTATGTTATGTGAATTTCGCCCCAGTTAGAAAAACCGGGCACGGGGTTCCCCTCGAAGCCGCTGTTCCTGCTGCTTCAGAGGCTGTTCCGGGGCCTCCCGTGACAGCCGAGGACTCTGCTGGCGTGCGGTGAAGCAGGAATAGCACCCGCATCCCCAGCCCCTGACTTCCTGTGTCGGCCCTGAGGTCCCAGAGCAGAAGTGAGGTCCCCCAGTCTGGGGGAGTCTGCCCGGCTGGTTTGAAGAACTGAGCAGGAGGCGCATCAGGGCCAGGGCAGGGCGGATCATACCTGGGCCTGTCGTGTCCAGGGCGGGCACAGGAGGACACGCCGGGCTGGGGGTGGCTGGAGCAGGACCACGGCCTGGTCAGGCAAAGCTCCACGCACCTGACCTCGTGGAGCGGGGGCCCCAGAGCAGAGCAGGGGAGGTGAGTGTGCGGGGGCCTGTCGACGCTCAGGTAGCCCCTGTCTCTGGGGCCTGGGTGACCCTTGAGCAGGGAGCAGGTCCCAGCACAGAGCTCCACTGTGGGTCGAGCCGGCAGAGAGAAACCACTGTGGGGCCCCACCTGAGGGCGAGGGGGTTGGGGGACGAGGGCTCTTTGACTTTGCACTTTTGCAGCTTGAGAACATCATCCTGTCTTGTCCTGCCCCTGCCGGGGGGGGGGGGTGCTTGGAAGCCGGAGGGGAGAGAAACTGGCAGCTTGGGCAAGGCGGCAGAGGAGCTAGTTTGGAAAAGATGGGGCTGCCCAGAGAAGGAGGGAAGGGTGGAGAGAGGAGACACCTGAACAAGCAGCTCCCCCTCCCCTGCCCGCCTGCAGACGGGGTGGGGTGGGGGGGAGGCTCGGTGGAGGTGCTGGGCTGGCTGGTGGAAGAGGCTCCAGCCGTCGTCCCTTGGGGCAGCAGAGGGCTGATTCGGACAGACGGACGGAGTCTTAGGTCTCACTTCTGGAGACAGGTCTGAGGGGCCTGTCCACTCAGCAGAGGAGAAGGTGAAGTCCTGTCCCCATCCCCGGCTCCCCCTCAGGCAGAGCTGGCCTGCGCCCCGGCTGACACTCCACTCCCCCAGGGAGACTGCGTACTATTCTCAGGAACCAGGTGCCGTGGGGCCCAGGCTGGGGCCAGGTCGGATGGTCAAGGAAGTGGGGGTGGGGTGGGGCAGCTACCTTGAAGATGCACCTGCAGGGGAGAGAACCATGGGGCCCACTGACCCAAATGACCTGGGAGCTCAGGGTCACTTATTGCTACTGCTGGGGACAGAGCAACAGACCCAAAGGGTGTGTTCCCTGCATGGGGGGGGGGCGCGGGGGTGCCAGGCCTGCTGGGCGGGACCTGTGCACCTGCGGAGACCCCAGCTTGTCCCACCTGTGTGTGGCCCTAGGCAAACCAGATGGCTGTCAGAGCCTCGGGTTTTGTTTATCTCTTTGTTTCGTCAGCAAAATGTCAAAAGTACTAATACCCTGCCCAGCCCCTCTGCCCCTTCCGTTCTGAGGTTCGACACTGAACCGAGTTAGCAGCGTCGTTGCACTGAGCATGTGAAGGAGACTGAGCATGGCGGGGAGTCTGAGACGGGACCCCCAGCGGGCCAGCAGCACCCTATCTCTGCGTGACTGCGCAGGGGTCGCCGCTGGGGGCCTGTGCCGTCTCTCTCAGGCCCCGACCCGCAGGGCGCCGGCCCAGGATGGCTCGGGACTCGTCCAGCTCCAATCGCGCTGGAGGAGCGTGAGCCGTGGCGCGGCCTGCACGGTGGACGTCGGTTCCTCGTACGGTCCGTCGTGGCGCCCGGCTGCGAGGGAGGCTGGGAGGCGAGCGCGTCCCTGCTCGGGACCTGCTGTCCCACGAGAAAGGAGAGAGGAGACCGGGCCACTGGGATGTCGTCATAGACGGGGGACGTTTCGTCAGCCGATATTAATATTAAACAGGCCCTGGGGCCACGGGGAGCCCACGCCCTCCCTGGCAGAAGGGCCGGGCTGCTTGGCTGGTGGGGGCTGGGGGGACGGGGCGGCGGGGGAAGGCGTGTCCCTGCCTTCCAACAAGCAGGGGACACTGGACAGGAAGTGCCGCTGGGGCCGTAGCGGGGCGGGGACGGGGTCCGGGGAAGCTTCGGGCCCGCCTGGCCCCTGGCCGGGGCCTGTCTGCATCTCCTGTGCTCTCTCGCTCTCTCTCAACTGTGAAAAACGGGATGCTGCACACGGCCCAGGCCACGCTCTTAGTGACCGTGACGTGTTCTTGTTCTGCTCACTCCCGCGCGCCGTTTCCCACTAGCTGTTCATTAGCTTGTCTGTCCCCGGAACAGTCACGGAAATGGAAACAGCGCCGCGTCCCCCGGAAACCCCTCGCTCCCAAAGCGGGGTTTCCTCCTGGTGGAGAGGGACGCTGTCTCCCACAGACTGGCGGCCGCGGTCTGCGCCTGCGTGCGGGTGAGTAGGCGCTGGCCACGTGCCCACCTTTACCCACCCACTGACTGTCTAATAAAAGCACGTTCCACATGAGTGCTCACAGCACCTCGATTTACAGTAGCCCCGAACGGGACATAGCTCGGATGTACGGCGACAGTGGATAAGCAAACCGTGGCACATGCGTGCCGTGGAATATTAGCCGGCAACGAAAAGGAACCGACTGCCGCTGCTCGCCACGATGTGGATGTGTCTCCGGGGAATCGCGCTGAGTGACGTCATCGAGTACTGCGGTCCCCAACCCCCGGGCCTCGGCCTGCTGGGAAATGGGCCGTGCATCCCTGCCTGAGCTCCATGCCACCCCCAGCTCCTCCACAACACCCCCTCGCCCGCACCCCGGTCCGTACAAAAATTCTCTTCCCTGAGACCGGTCCCTGGGCCAAAAACATTGGGGACCACTGATCCAGCACGTGTTGTATGATGTCCTTTATGTAAAATTCCAGTCCGGGCACGGGCCCGGGCTTGAGCAATGCCGGCGGGATGAGTGAGTGGTCATGCAGTGCCGGGAAGACCCCCCATGCCGGCCGCAGGGAAGCGACTCCTCCTCAGCGAGAGCTCGGGAAGGACTGTGCTGGGGCAGAGGCGGGGCCCAGGGTGATCCCGGGATCCGGTCAGGGCTGCAGCTGTGGAATCGCCGGTGTGTGGGGGGAGGCAGGGGTCTGGGCTGGGGCAGGGGCTGTGGGGAAGGGGGTGGCGCAGAGGACGGTGGTGGTGGGGCTGGGGGTGGCGCAGAGGACGGTGGTAGTGGGGAAGGGGTGGCGCAGAGGACG
>VSMD01120914.1:0-14336 GCA_008750895.1 Mirza zaza | reverse complement strand
AGACAGAGTCTCACTTTATTGCCCAGGCTAGTGTGAGTGCCATGGCGTCAGCCTAGCTCACAGCAACCTCAAACTCCTGGGCTCAAGCAATCCTTCTGCCTCAGCCTCCCAAGTAGCTGGGACTACAGGCATGTGCCACCATGCCCGGCTAATTTTTTTATATATATATATTAGTTGGCCAATTAATTTCTTTCTATTTATAGTAGAGATGGGGTCTCGGTCTTGCTCAGGCTGGTCTCGAACTCCTGAGCTCAAACGATCCGCCCACCTCGGCCTCCCAGAGAGCTAGGATTACAGGCGTGAGCCACGGCGCCCGGCCCGGTTTCTGTCTTTGTGAAGTGGAGACACTCCTAGGTTCTTTCTCCTCCACTGCAGGGGATCAAAGAGGCTTGCTAATAGGTGGAAAGACTTCAAGGCCACAAAATAGCTAGACACTTGAAAGAGCTGGCCCTTCTGTGGTCTTGTCCTTGACTCAAGGAGAGAGGCCCTGGTGGCTTTCCCAGAACCAGCAGCAGGAGTAGGACCTGGGGGTTTCTCTGCCCAGTCATGCCACAAGCCACCAAGCCTCACAACCTTTCCCTGGGCTGCATTCTCCTTTGCACTGTGTCCCGAGGTGTAGCCCCTCAGACCTCGCTTTTCTTTCCACCAGCTATATCCACAGCCACGGGCATGTGTGCTTTCCAGCAAGCTTCCTTCTAAAATCCCCCTCCGCCTAGGGTTCCCGGGGACCCTGTGGACCTTCCTTCCTTGTGACATGGTTGGGGAAACACACTGGTCTGCAGACCTCTTATTCATCTTCTCAATCCCAGAGAAGACTTAAGCAATCTTATCTGTTGGGAGTGTGAGTGTATGCTGATGTGTGTGTGTGTGTGACTCTTTTCAGCTCTTCTGTGACTAACTGATGCCAGCTCTCTTGGGTGCCCACTGTGTGCCGTGAACCCGACACACCCTGAACCCAGCCCTGGGCCCTCTGCTGACGCCAGACCACCACCTGTCTTGCCTGGCTTTCCTTCATCACTCTTTGATCTCTTACTATGTGCCAGACACTTTATTTATATCATTTCATTTAAAACTTTATAACAACCTTAAGATTCTATCCAGTTACTGATTCTATTTTACAGAAGAATAAAATAAGGCTCAAATGACTCACCCTATGTCTTACCATTAGAGGTTGAGGTAGAAAAGTGAACTCAGATTTGACCCCAAAACTTAAGCCTTTAAAGTAACTGTACCAGGCTGGGCACGGTGGCTCACGCCTGTAATCCTAGCACTCTGGGAGGCCGAGGTCGGGGGATTGCTCGAGGTCAGGAGTTCGAAACCAGCCTGAGCAAGAGCGAGACCCCTGTCTCTACTAAAAATAGAAAGAAATTAATTGGCCAACTAATATATATATAGAAAAAATCAGCCGGGCATGGTGGCACATGCCTGTAGTCCCAGCTACTCGGGAGGCTGAGGCAGCAGGATTGCTTAAGCCCAGGAGTTTGAGGTTGCTGTGAGCTAGGCTGATGCCACGGCACTCACTCTAGCCTGGGCAACAGAGCGAGACTCTGTCTTAAAAAAAAAAAAAAAAAAAAAGTAACTGTACCAGTAACTTTTTATCGGAGTAAGAGTTCTGAGTAGCTAGACTTGCTCAACGAACTTCCCTGGGAAACTACGGAACTACTCTTCTGCATTTTTACCTCGTCTGCTCCCTACTCCACCCATCCTCCCAAAATGCCACTTTGGAAAACACTGTCCATGAACTCACACCCACCAGGACGCTACCCCCAGATTCCAGTAAGCCTTAGAGATTGGAATGGTGCAGTTCCATCCAAAGGTCTATCAGCTGTGTCAATTCTTTCTCCTACATGAGAAACTTGAAAAAAAAAAAATTCTTGCACTAGAAGAGCACTAGGAGTCATTTGGTCTATCCCCCTGCCTTCAAGAGGTGACTAAAGGTCATTTCATAAAGACTTTCAGAATAAGGTTCCATGGTGTCTAATGGTCTTGGTGGCCAGAAAGTTTTCTTCAGTCCAATCAAGCCCTCTCCTGCTTTACTAGAAACCTGTTGCTGACTTCGTGGCGTGCCAGGAGTTCCAGATCATCCAGGCTCTCTTCCATCCATGTTTGCCCTGGTAAGTGGAGATTGTACACATACCCTCCATGTGTTTGGAGCTCCAGGGTTGACAAAGTGCCACTGATCCTCTTTGCCACCTGAGGAGGTAGGCAAGTCGGGGGTTCTTGTCACACTTTTACAGATGAGGAAACTGAGGCTCAGCGAGGTTGGAGAGTATCTGCCCAAAGTCCGATAGCCAGGATGTGTAGAGTTAAGACTCAGCTCCAAGTCAAATGCTTAGAGTTATTCAAGCCGGAAGGAGTTTTGGAATTTATTTTATAGTTTATTTCTGTATTACCCCCCTCTTTTTACAGACGAGGAAACTGACATCTAGAGCCTTCAAGGACTTGCCCAAGTGACAGAGTAGGAATTAGAACTTTGGTCTGTTGCTAATCAGTTCATTCCTTTACCCGTATCACCCTGCTGGGATGACCAATGTGCTTCCAGGAATTTTTAAAAGATTTCAACATGTCACGAGGGTGTGCTTCTCTCAATGTGTCGTCTTCTCAGTATCACAGAAGAAAACCTGGGCTCCGCGGCTCTCAGCCTCTTCCTCTGGCTGTGGCCAAGGTCATGAAACAGCAGACCCCTCCACTGCAGGACAAGGAAAATACCCACTGCCTCGCCGATAGAAAAAAGGGGGGATAAAAAAAAATTAAAAACCCAAGCTAGGCAAATGTAGAAAATAAACAAGGCTGAGTCTCAATATGGTTCATCGGCAGAATTTTCCCCAGAGCCGACAGCCCGTGTCAGAGCTATAGTTTCCACTCCGGCTACTGTGATTTGGTTGTGGCACCCTTGGTTTCTTTCCTGTCGATGGAGGCAGATTCTGACGCAGGTTTAGAGCTCTGGCAGGTGTCTGGGGGTTTACAAGCTTGTCCCACCTCCGACACCTCATCCCCTCGCCCCATCCCCTACCCACTTCTGCCGAGACAAGGTCAGCTGGGGCAGAAGTAGGTGGAAGGGCTGGAAAGGTGTTAGAGGTTTTGCCATCTCCAGAATCCCCTTAGCACGTGCCCTGGCCTTAAAGCAGTGCTGGAAGGAGAAAAGACAGGAGCCTTGATTCCATAGGGGTTTCTCTTAGCGGAGATTCCAGAAAGTTGAGGATGACTTGATAGATGACATTTGATGTCTTTGTTCATTCCTTTTTGCTAAGTCGTTCTCTTTTGTGCAGTGCTTGTGTGCGCAAGACATTTTTGGACGGGGGAGGGGGGGCCCTTTCCCAGGGCTGGTCAGGTTAATATGATTTCATGCGCTGATCAAGACACGAAAGATGAACAGTGCCCGTTACATCCTCCGATACTCAGATTCCAACCAGACTGTCAGAGCAGCCTCTTCCACTTCCTCCCTGGTAAGAAACAGAGTGTTTTCGGGGGCCGCTGGAGGACTGGATAGAGAGGACTAATCCATGGACATGATTTGCTCATTATCAGGATGGGGCTGGGCAAATTCCCAGTGACCCCACTGCTGGGTGAGACCCGGGAGGTCTTGATGTTGATTTTGGTTCTCTTGCCTTCCTGCGCCCCACGTCCGGGTCTCCAGTGCCCTCTCACCAGTGCATTGGCTTCCAAAGCCTCAGTGTGGTTTCCTTCGCCAAGAGCCTCAAAAGCTTCACCCTAACCAGGTGCTGGCTTCGCCTCCCCTCGCAAAAGCCCCGTTTTCTGAAAGGTAACTGGCCAACCGAACACTTCTAAAAGCAGGTGGCAACCGTAATCTCTCACCCTCCCAGGAAAACACCTACGGTTTTAACGGGCAATAGCCCAGACAGGGTATCTAAGTAAACTGGAACATTCCTGGCTGTGTCTTTGTGTGTGTCTGTGTGCGCATTTGTGGGTTGGGGAGGGGGCGCCCCGGGCCTTCCCAAGCTGTTTGGATTTATCGTCTCATCTGCCCAGCGTGAAAGATGAACAGTGCCACACAAGGGCAGATGCCCACTTCTCCAGAATTGCCACATCCTGGCAATAATATCTGTGGCTTCTGAAGGCTGAGTGTGGGCTGCCTTCTTCTTATTCTAAGCTTTTGAGGAAGCCTGGGGAACAGCAAAAAAAAAATTCTACCCTGGGAATAATATACAAGCAAGCCCACTGCCCCTCCACTTCCAGAGTGAGTATTGCTGGGTATTCCTGAGCCAGACGGCAGGTTGGAATTCCTTGGACCAGCTTCTCCTTCCCTAATCCCAACCTGGGTGGGCGCCTCTCCCCGAGTCCAAGGCCGTATTTGCTCAGCAGTTACGGTGCTCTCAGACGGGGCCGCCCTAGGACAAATTGGGCAGCGAAGAAATCGTGATGCTCCGGTTGCCCCTTCGGGGTTTGGCACCTTCCCGTCCCCTCCATTTTCAGGGGCTGTTTCTAGGACTGAGCCTGGTAGAAGTATCATGTATTCTTTAGAATAAACAATAAAATCAAAACAAGAGCTAACCGTTGGAATGCATCAGGCTCCATTCTAAATGGTATCTGTCTATTAGCTCTTGAAATCCCCGCGACAATGCTGGTATCTATCTGTGTACCTCTAAGGACTCCTTATAAGCCCATCTTGTAGCCGGGGGGAATCTGGGTTCAGAGAGGGGATGTGTCCGATCCAATCCCACACAGCTAGTGAGGGTCAGAACCAGGATTTGAACCCCAGGCCGTGTGCCTGCAGAGGCCACCCTCTGCTGTCCCTTATCAGAATCACGGGGGAACCGATGGGCACATTATTAGCTGAAATGAAGTACTTCCTGGTGCCCAGCACATAGAAAATGCTGAATAAATGTTAGTTCCCCTGCCCCAGGAATGGTCTGCATTTTAATCGCGGGGAGAATGAAGGGCTTTCGGGATCAACTGGAGTTAGGATTTGCGTTTGTGAGCGTGACTGTGTTTGTGGCTGCTCAAGCAGGTCCTGCCAATCAGCAGGGCTGCCCAGCCCTGTCCTTGGGAGTCCCCACCTGGGGCCGATGCTGCCTAGGCCTCTGCCCATGACTTTTATGGTTTTGGGCACCAGTCTCTTTGTCTCAGGTGGAGTTTGTCCTCTGGGGGACTTTGGTGGGTGACTGTTTTAAAAATAGCTGAGGCAACTGGTGATGGCTGCTTCAGGGGCAGCACGTGAGGCAGGCCCCAGGAGGGGAAGGCCATGAATCAGGGGTCATGTAGCAAGACAGGGCTTTCCTGCGAGCCGGATTGGGTCAGCGTGGTCCTCGGTTCCCTTGAGGGATTCCCCGGCCGCACGCCCGGGCAGTCGCGCTCTGGCAGACGCCTCTGATCCCCCATCTGGCCTGACTCAGCCCCGGCCCCCCTCCCTCCGTATTGCTCAGACCTCCGACCAGGTGCTGCCGGGAGGGTCGGCTGGGACCCCAAGCAGGCAGCCCCCTGGCCCACTGCAGGCCAGGTGGGCGGCGGGAATGAACGGCATGCCCCCTCGGTTCCGGAAAGCCTGGGCCTTCCTTTCACCCTCCACCGCATGCCCGGAACCTCAGAAAATAGAAACAAAGAACACAAGGCAGGAAAACTTAATTGTAATAATTATTAATGCTTTCTGAACCTCTAACTCTGCTCCATTAGTCATAGCCACAGCGTGTTGGCTGTTACGATCACACCTCCGTAACAGTTGGTGGTGATTAATTGTAGCACCCCGTGGCAGGCTAGGGAGGAGGGTGCTGTTCACGAGACAGAGGCTGAGCACCGCGGGCAGGACGGCAGGGACGGGGCTGGCAGCAGGTGCGGGCAGCGGCCCTTGGCGAGAAGGCCAGGATTGGTGCACCCGAGTCAAGAGGGCGAACCCCCGGGTCAGAGATTAGCATTCAATGCTCCAAAGTTATCGGGGGGCTTCTGTGTCATGACCCTTCCCGTGGTCGATGGGCAATGTTCTCCAGCACCCTGGACACTCTGGCCAGGCCCATCTTACTCTGTCACCATCACTATCAAGTTATTCCCCAGTTTGGCCACTGGCAGAGACTTCTCACTGGCCACCAGGGCAAGGCTAAGTTCCTCGCTTTCCCCGTTGGCAAGATGGAAATAAAGATAGTACCACTTTATTTATTTTTTTTGAGACAGAGATTTACTCTGTTGCCCAGGCTAGAGTGCCGTGGTGTCAGCCTAGCTCACAGCAACCTCAAACTCCTGGGGTCAGGTGATCCTCCTGCCTCAGCCTCCCTAGTAGACTATGGGCATGTGCCACCATGCCTGGCTAATTTTTTCTATATATTTTTAGTTGTCCGGCTAATTTCTTTCCTATTTTTTTAATAGAGATGGGGTCTCGCTCTTGCTCAGGCTGGTCTCAAACTCCTGACCTCGAGTGATCCTCTTTCCTCTGCCTCCCAGAGTGCTAGGATTATAGGCGTGAGCCACCGCGCTTGGCTGATAGTACCACTCTTGTTGGGAGGATAAAATGAAGCAACAGATGGAAAGTGCGCAGCATACAGTAGGCACTCAATAAGTGGTGGTTTGTTTCACTCCATTTCTCTCTAGGGTCTGTCAGATCCTGTACTATACTGTCTGTCCCCTGCTCCCCGACCCCCCTCCCCTCCCCCATGTTCACTAATTCCCGTGCGGCTGTGAACCGGGTGTCTCTTCTCCTCGAAGCCTCTTCCCACGGCTCCAGCTCACATCAATCCCCCCCCACGCCCTCTTGCACTGCCGTTTGTCCCTGGGCCATCGTATGCGCTGTTGGGTCCTCCCTGCTTATCTCACTGGTATAAGTTTTTCATCTTTTCACACAGAGTGTAGTTTCTCCAGTTCAGGAACTGGGCTCATTGCTTCTGATTCTCATGCCTGACAGGTCACTAGGTGAGCAATAGCTTCTTTAGAAGAGGCCTGGGGGTTGGGTAGGGGTGGGTGTGTGGCAATGGAAAGTTACCCAAAGTGATGGGGAAACCAGATGGGGCACTTCACTGTGGGGATTTCCCTGGACCGTGTTTCATGACTTGTACCAAGCCCCGTGCTTTGTCAAGCTGGAATCCTGGCACACTCCCCACTTTCCAGACCCATTTCTGCCCATCGCAGTCATTTGAATTGCCAAAAGTGCCGTGGTATGGAAAATATTGGAACCTCGGGGCAAAGGCCCATGAGTGCCTCCTTCAGGGCAGGACGAAGGGGCCCCCACATTTCATTGTGCTCTGCAGATCACTCCAGGTCTCCCACACCCCTCCGCCATCTCCCCGGGCCAGTTAAAGCAATCCTGGCTGTTCTACTTCTGGGCCAGGCATCTCTTGGGGCTTTCTTCTCTCTGTGCAAAAGGCTCAGATGTAGGGGCCAGTCTAGAGCCAGACACGAGGGCCAGCTGAAGAATCTGAGAACTAGAGCAACACCTGGCTGCCAAGGCCGGCACGGTTCAGCCTGGCAGCGGTCTGTTGTCAGGGGGGATGGACGTGTCATCTCTAAGCTGTAGCACCTTTCTAGACCAGTCTACCTTCTTCTGTGGAAGGGGAGAGAGACTCAGGGCTTGGGAGTACCTTGCTGTGAGCTCATACAGACTGTACACATGGAATTCACTCTCATTCTATCAATTGTGTCTGAATCAACGACTCCCTTCTCTCTCTTTTTCTTTGAGACAGTGTCTTATTGTCACCTAGGTTAGAGTGCAGTAGTGTCATCATAGCTCTCTACAACCTCAAACTCTGGCATCAAGCAATCCTCCTGCCACAGCCTCCCAAAGTGCTAGGATTACAGGTGTGCCCCACCGCACCCGGACAGCTCTTTATTCTTTCTATTTACAGCCTTAAAACTCACCTTCTCCAAGAAACTTTTGATTAATTCAGCTCATTCTTGTATTAGGGTTTTCCAGAGACTCATAGCCAGGAGAATATATGTATATATGCATCTCTCTATATACGTATACATATACATATATAATTTATTATAAAGTATTGGCTCAAGCACTTGTGGAAGCCAAGAAGTCCCACAGTCTGCTATCTGCAAACTGGTGGCCCCAGAAAGCTGGTGGTGTTCAAAGGCCTGAGAGCCAGAGAGTTGATGGTGTTCAAAGACTGCAGCTCAGATCTGATGCCTGGGAACAAGAGTGCCCAGGCTGGAGAAGATGAATGTTTCAGCTCAAGCAGTCAGACAAAGAGGGTGAATTCTCCCTTCCTCCACTTTTTTGTCCTATAAGGCCCTTCGCAGAGTGCATGGTGCCCGCCCACGTTGGGCAGGGCAATTTCCTTTACCCGGTCCACAGATTCAAATGCTAATCTTTTTCAGAAACACTCTCCCAGGCACACCCAGAAATAATGCTTAATGAAACATCTGGGCAGCCTGTGATTCAGTCAAGTTGACACATAGAATTAACAATCACAATTGTTAATTGTTACAATTGTTAATAGTTACTAGGTGAGTGGCTTGTGCTATGTTATTTTTACTTACTATTGTTTTTCTCCATGAGCTCCAGGAGCTCATGCACTGCATAATGACATTTCCGTATATTAGATAGACTACATATATGGCGGTTGGTCCTGTTAGATTATAATACTGTATTTTTTTACTATACATTTCATGTGACTTTTTTTTTTTTTTTAGCAGAGTCTCACTCTGTCACCCGAGGTAGAATGTAGTGGTGTCATCAAAGCTCACAGCAACCTCAAACTCCTGGGTTCAAGCGATTCTCCTGCCTCAGCCTCCAGAGTAGCTGGGACTACAGGTGTGCACCATCATGCCTGCCTACTTTTTTTCTGTTTTTAGAAGAGACCAGATCTTGCTCTTCCTCAGGCTGGTCTTGAACTCCTGAGCTCAAGCCATCCTCCCACCTTGGCCTCCCAGAGTGGTAGGATTACAGGCGTGAGCCACCATGCCTGGCACCTTTTATATGTTTAGATATGTTTAGATACATAAATACTTACTGTTGTGTTATAGCTGCCTGCAGTTTTCAGTATTCAGCAACATGCTGTCCAGGTTTGTAGCCTAGGAGCACTAGGCGGTACCCTACGGCTAGGTGTGCAGTAGCCTGTACCATCTAAATTTGTGTAGGTACACTCTGTAATGTCTGTACAATGATGAAATCTAATGATGCATTTCTCAGAACATATCCCCATCATTAAAGCAATGCATGACTGTGTTTCAAAGTGTCCTTCGTCATCTCTGTTAGTCTGGCAACTTCAGCCATCACTCTAGGAGGCCCTGAAGGCAATGCTGTCATCACCTTTGTCTGGACCCTCACCCTTTGTCCAGTTTGGGCTACAAACCAGGGCTGCTCACAGCCCAGGAGGCGGGTGGCATTGCCCGATGCCCCAGGGCACAAAGCCCTTGTGCTGAGGGTGAGGCTGGAGGGCGACTTGGAGGAAGAAGAACCTTCCCTGACTCCTTTGCTGTGGTCAGCCTCGAGGGGGCAGGGCTCCCCCCGGCAGTGTGGAGACTGTTCTGGACAGGATGTGAACATCCTCGAATTTTGCACGATCAAATTAAGTCACTTGTCTGGGGTCACGCTGTGACACATTCATTGCCAAACCTGTTCCTTTCACCAGGGCCCCCTGGGATTTTGCCAAGTCAGTCCTCCTTTGTACTTTCTTGCTCAACCCGTGCACAATTCTAGAATTCGCAGGCAGGAAGGGAATCCATGGTGGAGGGTGGGGTGAGGTGGAGGTCGTGTCATACATCCTCCTAAGCAGAACGCGTGGACGTCAGAGGACCAGAGGGTTTCCACACTGACCCATTTCCACACCCCCCACCTCAGAGGGCTCAGGTAGTCTTGCAAATGTCTAAATTTCCGCTACTGTAGTTTGAGCCTGAGCCCCTCACTATTTTTCCTGGAAAACAGGAAAAGGTTTGTGAATTCCTGTATTGGCAACAGGCAGACGTCTATGTTCATTTGCCTAAAAAATAATATTACTTGAAAAACTGTTCTCCAAATTGAAGCAGCTCAGTTCCCTGATTTTTTTTTTCTTGTGTAAGACACAACCATGCTTCCCGATGCCTCCTCCTGACCCTCTGGGGTCACTCGCAAACACTGGAGTTTCCGTGGCCAAAGGGTGCTGGCAGCTGGCCATTTCACGCTAGGTCCCCTCAGGGATCAGGGCTCTCTGGGACATGATGGGAGCCTAGAGGAAGCATCGTGCTTGGTAGGAAGTGCGACGTTCAGGGACACTGGCTTCTGGCTCTTTCTCCAAATGACTCTAAGATGCAGCAATTTCTGAATAAGTTTACGAACGGTAGAAGTCAATCAGCCCAGTCCTTGATTTTACAGAGAGAAGAAGAATCTCAGAGCTATCTAGTGGCAGAGCTATGGATAGATCAGGTGACAGACCTTCTGGGAGCCAGTCCTTGCTCAGAGAACCCAGAACCTTCTGTGTCTGGTTGTGCTAAATTGAAGTTGAAGGAGGAAGCAGAACATACCTGGTATAGGTCACGGAGACAGGTGACTTTCCCTGGACCACTTGTCGCCCGCCCCTCCTCCTTAACACGTTCCCAGGCAGAGCCAAAGTGTCCCAAAGGGGCAGCTCTACCCCTTCCCAGTCCAGAGAATAGCACCAAAGGGCCTGGAGGCCTTGGCTCCACTTGCACACACGCCTTTGCTTTTCTCTCAAGCTTTGGCCCCGTGCTTAGAAGCCCCTGGGCCTTACCTTGGCCGGCTGTAAAATGGGGGAAATTGCCTCTCAAGTTCCTCATCTACTGCTTCAAGGTAGCATATCTCAGAAATGCTTTGAGATCCTCAAGGAGAGGGAAGAGACTTCTCCAACAAGAGGACTTGTTCTTCGTGAGGGTGGTGAGACCAGAGCCTTAAAATCCAGCAGCTGTTGGCCGGAAGTTCGGGCACGTTATGGCCTATGAGAGTCAATCTCGAAAGCCCTATCTATGGTGTCAGACATTTTTCCTGTTGGTTCACAACCACCCTATGAGACCTATCTCATCACTTTTGCTCAATTTTGCAGAGAGGAAACTGAAAGTCAAAGAGAAGGCTGAAATAACTTGCACAAGGCCAGCTAGCTAAGGGGAAGAGAGCCAGGCTGCAAACCTAGGCATCCCGGCTCCACGCTGCCCTTCTTGGCTGCATTATGTAATGTCTCAGACCCTGCAGGATCAGGATGAACGGTGGCTGAGTCTCCCTCCTGCCCCCTCCAAAGGAAGGGATTGTGTGACTTAGAGGGCATCCAGAAAGGAGGATGATCTATGAGAGGTAGAAATAAGGGGATCAAAAATTGGGGAACTCCTGGAGTGGCTCACGTCTCCGCTTCCAAGCTGCAGAGCTCGTGTTCCTTGCCTGGCCTGGTGTTTGTTTCATCCAGGCTTGCTCCCTCTGCTCTGCAGGGGCCACTCCAGCCCAGGCATCCCCTCTGTGGGGAACTTGGTCCTGTTGTGGGACCACAGTCCTTGGGGGCTTCAATTTGTACAGAAGTGACAAGGACAGGGAAAAGGAAAGTGAAGCTTAAGTTCAAGCTCCCATCCCCCCACCCCAAGTCGATTTCCCGTGAAGCTAATAACACTAAAGCCTCAGGGTGTCTTACGTGCATTGGCTCTTTCCAAAGCCCCAGACCTAATTTTATATTATTAATGTTATATATACGTTTTTTGTTAAAGAGAGTTCTCCCTCCTGTACATGCCTTGGGGCCCCATAAAATCTGGCTGCCCCTTCCCCTGACCTGATATGACACATGTCAGCGTCCCACGCCCCGCTGAGAAACACCACCGGTCCGGCTCCTGGGAGCGAGCCTTAATTGAGGGCGTGATTCGGTTCAGAGCAGCTGGGCTGAGTTTTTGTAAAGAGGTTGCCATGTGTGCACTTTTGCAGACCTCAAAGCCACCAGCAGGAGAGAGCTTAGCATAGTTTTTCTGTGGTGATGACTGTCTATGATTTTCCTCCGCAGAGAAGTGCTTGCAAAGCCCGACGTGATTCCAAGAAGATGTGCAGAGGAAACCTGCGGAGCTGTGTGTTCCACGCTGTCCACATGCATGTGTGTGAACACCGCTGGGCTCTGTCCCCTGGGGCGAGTCGCTTCCGTTCCGGGGACTTTGGATGTAGGACCGTTCCCTGGGACCAGAGACGCCTGGTTGATTTCAAGGGTCTGGAAGACTGCTAGGACTGCCGTTGCCTTAGTGGCGAGGTCCCTCACTGCTAGGCTGCTGGCCAGCTCGAGGGGGAATGGAGGGGTCTTCAGATTGGAGAAATTGAAAGTGAGAGGCGGAGCATAGGATGGAAAGGAAGACCAATAAACCCTGCCCTCACGCTCTTTCCCCATCAGCTCCCACCCTGGTCACGCCCATTTCTTCACACCTGCTCAGTCTTCGCCAAGGTTGTTAGCTGCAATGATAAAGTCAGCTACCTGAAGCGAAAAGGGGGTCGTATTGTAAGGAGCCCAGGGTATCTCAAAATATCCACGGACAGAAGCTGCTGCAGGACACATGCCCGGTTACTTTTCGGATTTTCTTGGTGCCCTTGCATCCTGCTTTCTCCCCAGACCAGCTCTCTCTACACTTCTGGGCAGCTTGCAGGGGACCAGAGCTACCCAGCTCTCAAGGCTGCTGTCTTTAATTCCAGAGGCCAGCCGAGACTGACCCGTGCTCTGAAGTCCCAAGTCCAAATTCCTGGGAGACAGACTAACAGCTCAGCTTAGGTCAGGTGTCCACCGTGCAATCAGGGAACCAGGGTCAGGTGGCTTTGAGAGTCAAGGTGGGAACACATCATAAATGGTGTCCCAGGTCAAATGGTGCGTCCTCCACGAAGACCCTCTGACCGATCGATCCTATGGAAGAAGTCCCCTTCCTCCCGAGTCCCTACAGCACTGTCTCTGTCCCTCTTCTCGGCATGCGTTACTTTCTACCTTGTGTTAGTATTGTCTTTGTAAACATCTTATCCCTTCTCCCACCTACCTATAAGCTGGTTTATTTATCTTCATTTATCTCACAGCTTGTGCAAAAAAAAGAAAATTGGACACGTATTACCACCCAAAGTCATAGGTAATCTCCAAATAAATCAGTTTTCAAGAACTTGGCCAAGTCTTTCATTTCATTGAATTGTCCTGAGTTGATTAAATTCAATTAATTCAACCAATTTGTATCGAGGACGTTCTGAATCTCAGGAACAGTCCTGGCTGCTAAGCAAGGCAAGGAAAGTCCTTACCTCTCTGAGCTTCCAGTTCAGTGGTGAAGACCATCCATCAGGGACAGTGTTTGCTGGAATCCACTGTACGCTGGGTACTCAGGATAGACGTGTGGAAGTCTCCAGCACTGCCTGGAAGAGCTCAGTTTCTCTGGGGGTGGGTCACCGATGGAGGGTCAGGCGTGTTGCTGTACAATAGGATAGTGTCAGTAAGGGGGGGGGAGAAGTGCCATAAGACCTCAGGGAGAGACATTTGCCACCTGGGGGAGAAGGGGATATCTAGGGGAGGTTTTGCTGGGAACAGTGGCATGTGACTGAACCTGAAGGGTGAGTAGGAGTTTGCCAGGGAGAGTTGGGTGTGTGAGTGTGCGTGTGTTTGGGGGGTCAGGGGGGAGGGGAAAGGAGGTAGGAGTGATGGTGATCAGACCCTTCCAGATGGAGCGATTAATCTGGAAGGGCATTTCAGGCCCTGTGGAAGGGCTGCTGCATCTGGAGGAAGGCGAGACACTCGGCGTGTCCGGAGCACAGGAAACATGGCAGCAACGGGTGGGAAGGTTGGCCGAGGCCCTTCCTGGTTTTGTGTGCTAAGCCCAGGAGCAATGGGTGAGTATCCACAGCCAGCCACCCGGGGTCTGGGGCAATGATGCCGGCTGGGCAAAGGGCTGGGCAGAGCCTGGAGACTGGCAACAGCCTGTGGCCAGGAATACATTCTAGAAGGCCCTAGGAGAAGGCTTTGCTCCTGCCCCGTGGTCACTGACCTCTGGCTCATGGAGAGAAATGTCTGGCGGGTGAGACGCTGGTGAAATTTTCACTCCCAAATTGCAACCTTCCTCAGAAAGCACCAGGTCTTCTAACTTTCACTCCCTCACGAAGGGCATGGGATTTTCTAAATTTTGCAATTGGATTTAAGAAATCAAAAGAAGGCCGGGCATGGTGGCTCACGCCTGTAATCCTAGTACTCTGGGAGGCCGAGGCGGGTGGATTGCTCGAGGTCAGGAGTTCGAAACCAGCCTGAGCAAGAGCGAGACCCCCGTCTCTACTACAAATAGAAAGAAATTAATTGGCCAACTAATATATATATAGAAAAAATCAGCCGGGCATGGTGGCACATGCCTGTAGTCCCAGCTACCCAGGAGGCTGAGGCAGGAGGATCGCTTGAGCCCAGGAGTCTGAGGTTGCTGTGAGCTAGGCTGACACCACGGCACTCACTCTAGCCTGGGCAACAGAGCGAGACTCTGTCTCAAAA
>VSMD01120910.1:0-11676 GCA_008750895.1 Mirza zaza | reverse complement strand
CCGCAGGTCCCTCCGCTTGCTGGGAAGCCACCAGCAGTCCGGGATGCAGGGGAGGGGAAACGGCAGATCCACCTCCCCTTCCCGCTGGTCTCCGGGCTGCTCCGGGGGTCCCAGCCTCCAGTTCTCCTCCGCGACCTCCTCCCGTGGAGTCTCCCGTGGTCTCAGGTACTCCTCCTGCCAACCCTCATCCGATGTAGGCTCGTCTTCTTGCTTCTTTCTTCTAATTTCTGCTAGAATCTGTCTTTTCTTCAGAGGCACTCTGTCTGGCGGTGTTTCTCATCCGCCATCATCTGGGCGGGGCCAATGTTGTATAGTTTTTAATGTATAGATCTTTCACCTCTTTACTTAAATTTATTCCCATGTACTTTATTCTTTTTGATACTATTGTAAATGGAATTATTTTTTAAATTTCTTTTTCAGATAGCTTATTGTTTGTGTATAGAAATGCAACTGATCTTTTTATCCTTCAACTTTACTAAATAGTAAATAGCAGTCTTTAGGGTTTTCTGTATATAAGATCCTGTCATCTGAAAACAGAGACAATTTTACTTCTACCTTTTCAGTTTGAATGCCTTTTATTTCTTTTTCTTGTCTAATTGCTCTGGCTAGGACTTCCAGTACTATATTTAATAGATGTAGTAAGAGTGAGCATCATTGTTTTGTTCTTGATCTTAGAGGGCGAGCTTTCAGCTTTTCACCATTGACTATGACATTACCTGTGGGCTGCCTGTCGTTTATAGCCTTTATTCCATCGAGTTAATCCCTTCTATACCTAACTGGTTGAGAATTTTTACAACAAAAGAATATTGAATTTTGTGAAATGTTTTTTTCTGCATCTATCAAGATGATCATATAATTTTACCTTACATTCTGTTAATGTGATGTATCACATTTATTGATTTGTTTATATTGAACAATCTTTGTGATGGGGTTCAGGACATACTACCCCAAAATATAGCACCTTGGCATATTGAATATTTTAAGTCAAATGAGTTTGAGGAACAACATGTGCAGGAAGGTCTCTCTCATGTGCAGGAAAGGTCCCCCTTTCCCTGTCCTTGTCCCTCAAAACAGGTTATAAAATCTGTGAAAACCTATACCTGACAGAGAGAAATATCCTTGTCTTCAACTGTCAGAGAGAAGATTCTGAACAAACAGGTCTTGCTAAGTTGCTCCAGTTGATTACCATTAGAGAGTACCCCTTCTGCCTAATCATATTTATCCATGACTATTCATTTTTCACCAAACCCAGCAAAAAATTAAACAGGTCTGTTTTTCCAGGTCTCCATTTCTCACATGTCATGAAATGTATATTAATAAATTTGTATGCTTTTATCTTGTTAATTTGTCATTTGTTGTGGGGGTCTAAGCCGTAAGCTTAGAGGAGAAGAAGAAAAATATATTCTTCCTCCCCTACTCTAGCATCCTAGGGATAAATACCATGTGATCATAGTGTACAAGTCTTTTAATATGTTGTTCAATTTAGTTTGCCACTATTGTGGTAAGGATTTTCACATCAATGTTCATCAGGATACTGGCCTGTAGTTTTCTTTTATAGTCTCCTTGTCTGGCTTTAATATCATGGTAATGCTGGCCTCATGAGTTTGGAAGTATTCCTTCCTCCTCAGTTTTTTGGGAGAGTTTGAGAAGGATTTGCATTAATTCTTCTTTATATGTTTGGTAGAATTCATGAGTGGAACTATCAGGTCCTGGGCTTTTCTTTGTTGGGAGGTTTTTGATTACTGATACAATTTCCTTACTCATTATTGGTCTGTTCAGATTTTATATTTCTTCATAATTCAGTCTTGGTATGTTGTATGCTTCTAGGAATTTATCCATTTCTTCTAGGTTATCCAAATTGTTGGCATATAATTGTTTATAGTAGTTTCTTATGGTCCTTTTTACTTCTGTGGTATCCTTTGTAATGTGCTCTCTTTCTTTTATAATTTTATTTATTTGATTATTCTCTCTTTTTTCTTAGTAAGTCTATCTATCTATCTTAGTAAGGCTTGTCAATTTTATCTTTTAAAAAAACAACTCTTAATTGTATTGATCTTTTCTATTATTTGTCTAGTCTCTAGTTCATTTATTTTTGCTCTGACCTTTATTACTTCCTTCCTTCTGCTAACTTTGTGATTAGTCTTTTTCCTCTTTTTCTAGTTCTTGCTATATGAAGTTAGTTTGTTTATTTGAAATCTTTATTTTTTCTCATCATATACATTTATCACTATAAACTTCTTTCCTGGAAATTCCTTTGCAGCATCCCATAAGTTGCGGTGTGTTATGTTTCTGAAGGACAGATTTTCTGGGTATAGTATTCTTAACTGTCAGATTTTTTCTCTTTCAGCATTTTGAATATATCATCCTACTCTCTGGCCTGCAGATTTCTGCTGAGAAATCTGCTGATAGTCTTGTGGGGTTCCCTTTAATGTGATAAGTTGCTCTTCTCTTGCTGCTTTCAAAATTCTCTCTTTTGAGAATTTGATTATAATGTTTATCAGTGATAATCTCTTTATGCTTAATCCACTTGGGGTTCTTTGAGCTTCATGGATCTGTTCATTTCCCCTCTTCTGATTTGGGAAGTTTTCTGTCATTATTTCTTTAATAAATTGTCTTTCTCTTTCTCTGCTCCTTTTGTATCTACCATAATGCATATATTGGTTTGCTTGATGGTGTCACGTAAGTCATGAAGACTTTGTTCATTAACAGGTGATGTCTATTTTCCCCTCTTTTAATCCTGGCTGACCTGAGTTGCTTAGACCAAATAGAATGTGATGAAAGTGATGCTGTGTGAGTTCTGGGCCCAGGACACAGAAAGCCTTGCAGACTTTTTAGAATGCTCTCTGAGACTGCCATGTAGGAAAACCAACCTAGACTATGGAAAAACGAAATGGCACATGGAGAAGTGCTTCTAGCATGTGAGTTGGACCTTCTAGTCCAGCATACCCTCCAGCTGTACGAAGAGCCAAGTATTAAACCCAGGTGAAACCAACAAAAGAAATGCCCAAAGTTATTAATAATTTATTGTTGCCTTAAGCCACTAAAATTTTTGTTTTGTTCTTTTCACATAACATAAAATTTACCATTTTAACCACTTTATTTTTTTTTATTTATTTCATCATATTATGGAGGTACAAATATTGTTAGGGTTACAAATATTGCCCCTGCCCCCTCCCTCCCCCTGATGTGTCCGATCCCCCGGTGGTGTGCATCACACACGTTATGGAAGCATACACCCCTTTCCTCCTCCCCCCTACCGCCTGCCCACCGCCCGATAAAAAGTTTAGTTTTGATTTTTTTTTTTTTGACATTTTGGTTACATTGTATATCTTCGCCTCTCCCTAAGAAGGGAGAGAGTTATGCCCTTCCCTTCCAAAATACTCACCACCTCCCTAAGGTCGGGTGTTCCCCCCACCACACACCGAATCTCTGGTGAGCATTGCCACCATTTGAAAACTGTAGTTTAAATCAGTCAGTACCAATTTGATGGCGAGTAGATGTGGAGCCCATTTTCCATGTCTTGTGCCGCCTCACTTTGGACAACGGGCTTAAGCTTAATCCAGGATAGCATAAACGGTGCTAGCTCACCGTCATTTCGTAGGATTGAGTAATATTCCACTGTGAGCATATACCACATTTTAATTATCCACTCATGAATTGATGGGCACTTGGGTTGTTTCCATGACCGTGCAATAGTGAATTGTGCTGCTATAAACATTCGGGTGCAGATGTCTTTATAATAGAATGTCTTATGCTCGTTTGGGTAGATGCCCAACAATGCTATTGCAGGGTCAAATGGTATTTCTATTTCTAGCTGTTTGAGGTATCTCCAAATTCTTTTCCACAAAGGTTGCACTAATTTGCAGTCCCACCAACAGTGTAGGAGTGTTCCTGTCTCTCCGCATCCTCACCAGCATTTGTTGTTTTGGGATTTCTTGATATAGGTCATTCTTACTGGGGTTAGGTGGTATCTCAGTGAGGTTTTGATTTGCATTTCTCTAATAATTAGAGAAGTTGAGCATTTCTTTATATGTTTGCATGCCATTATTCTGTCTTCTTTGGAGAAGTTTCTTTTCATTTCTGTCGCCCATTTCTTGATGGGATCTGATCAAATTAAAAAGTTTCTGCACAGCCAAGGAAACCATCTGTAGAGCAAATAGACAACCCACAGAGTGGGAGAAAATATTTGCTCTCTACACCTCTGATAAAGGTCTAATAACAAGAATCTATCTAGAACTTAAAAGAATTAACAAGAAAAAAGCATTTTAACCACTTTAAAGTGTACAACTCAGTTGCATTTAATACTTTCATAATGTTGTGCAACCACCTCCACTACCTAGTTGAGAACATTTTAACACCCTAAAATAAAACCTTGTTACCATTCTCCCCTCTCTCCAGCCCCTGACAACCACTATCTATTTTCTGTCTATGAATTCACCTATTCTGGATATTTCATATAAATTGAATCATATACTAGTTGGCATTTTGTGTCTGGCTTTATTCACTTAGCAATGATGTTTTCAAGGTTCATCCATGTTGTAGCATGCATCAGTATTTCACTACTTTTATGGCCAAATAATACTCCATTGTATGGGTGTATCACATTTTATTTATCTATTCATTAGTTGAAAAAGATTTGGGCTATTTTCACCTTCTGGCTATTGTGAAAAGTGCTGCTATGAACATTCCTGTACAACATTTTGTTTGGGAAACTATTTTCTAACTGTTTTCAAATCTTTTGATTATATATCTATCAGTAGAATTGGTAGATCATATGGTAATTCTATATTTGGCTTATTTTAAAACCACCAAATGGTTTTCCATAGCAGCCATACTATTTTCATTCCCACCAGCAATATACAAGGGTTCCAATTTCTTAACATCCTCACCAACTTTTGTGAGTTTCCATTTTTTAAATTATTGCCATTCTAGTAAATATGAAGTGATATCCCATTATGGTTTTGATCTTCATTTCCTTAATGACTAATGATATAGAGTATCTTTTCATGTACTTTTTGACCATCTGTATATCCTCTTTGGAGAAATTTCTATATCTATTCAAGCCCTTTGCCCATTTTTTAGTTGGGTTATTTGTCTTTTTGTTGTTGACTTATAAGAGTCCTTCATAAATTCTAAACATTAGAACCTTATCAGAAATATAATTTGCAAACACTTTCTCCCATTCTGTGGACTGTCTTTTCACTTTCTTGATAGTGTCTTCTAAAGCACAAAGTTTTTAATTTGATGAAGTCCAATTTGTCTATTTTTGTTGTTGTTGCTGCTTGTGTTTTTGGTGTCATAGGTAAGAAAACATTGCCAAATCCAAAGTCACAAAGATTTACCCCTATGTTTTTTTTCTAAGAGTTTTATAATTTTAGCTCTTATATTGAGGTCTTTGATACATTTTGAGTTAATTTTTGTATATGATGTGAGGTAAAGGTCCAACTTCATCTTTTTGCATGTGCATACCCTGTTGTCCTAGCACCATTTGTTGAAAAGACTATTTTTTCTCCATTGATTGGTCTTGTCACCCTTGTCAAAAATCAATTAAGTTTTGAAGTGGTTATCAGATAGCGATAATTAACTGACACGCTTCTTGACCCAGTGAACTCATACTTATGCCTAGTGAACTCATACTTATCTTTCCTTGAAACTTTACAAATAGAGTATGTTCACAATAATGGAAAATTAAGGCATACAGTCATCTGATAAGCCATGAATGGACAGTCAGGCTGCATTACGTTAAAGGTTAAGATTTCAGGAATGATCAGTGATGTTTTGAGATCTAAATTTCCAAAAATATGGCTGACCTCACAGGTTTTATGTATATTAGTTATCTATTCCTGCATACAAAATTACCTCAAAATTTAGTTACTTAAGACAAATATATATATGTGTATATATATATACATACATACATATATCACGTAATTTCTGTGGGTAAGAGATTAAGGACCACAGGAATGCCTGATTATCCACATACTATAGCAGTTGGCTTTTCCCAGGGTGAGTGATCTGAAAGAGCAAGTCAGAAACCACAATTCTTTTTAACCTTGTCACTGAAGTAATGTACCATTCTTTCAGAATATACTATTAGTTATATAGATTAGCCTCATTAGTTGTGGAAGAGGAGTTACTACACAGGACATGAATTCCAGGAAGAAAGGATCATTGAGGACCATTTCAGAGACTGACTATCACAGTTTACCTTCTGGCTCTCAGTGATTTATACCCTCTCACATGCAAAATATACTCACTCCTTCCAAGTCCCCAAAACTCTCCTTTCATCATAGCATCAGCTCAAAGTTCGGATTCTCATTATCCAAATCAGGTCCATGTTCAGATGAAGCTCTTCAAGTCCAATTACTTGAATATAGTTATTCTTGATCTGGAGACCTGTGAACTAAAGAAATAGGTTGCCTGATTCCTCCCCCCCAAATAAACCTAATATACAATGGTAGCTTAGGCATAGGATTACCACATAGGAGATAAAGGGAACCACATTGGTCCATAACAATTCTAAAATTCATCAGAGCATTTGTAGGTAGTTCCTTGATTGGAAGTCAAGTCCTGAGGATAATTCTCCATGGTTCTTGGCTCTACCTTCTGGGATCATGGTTTTGTCCTTTAAGCCATTCTCCATTTTCTATGAAAGGTAGCCCATGCTCATAGCTGAGTAGTTTTCCTAGACTTCTTCCTGCTTATAAATGTTAGGGTCCAAAGGCCTCTTCATTTTGTGCCATCTTTGCCTCTTTTAGTCCATGCTAGAGATGGTTTGGATAATAGTATTCTCTTAAAATTTTGTGGGTCTCCTATAAATATTATTAATGTTTACTACATTAGTCAAAAGCCACACTCACAAATCTCTTTGATATAAAGATTTGTATATATTGGGCTTCTGCTGAGGCTGATCAGGGACATCACCCTTAAACTTGTTAGAAGCCCTGTGGTTTGACTCAACAGCTGTGTAAGGCGCTGCTTTGGATCTTTATGAGACCTTAATAAAGTATTTTATAGCCATAGGCTTCATCTTTATATCATGCTTTCCTGAGAAGGCTTTGGATTTGATCTTTGCTCAGAAGCCATTTCTAAATTGCAGGGCAGAGGGTGAGAGTGTGAGTGGTGGCCAGACAATCACACGGGAAAGAGCATGGTCAGAGACAGCTTGGTGGAGAAGGCGGCACTTGATCAAACCCTGAAGGCAGAGAGGTGGCGGCGTAGGGGGAGAGCTTCCCAGGACAAGGAGACAGGACACAGAGACACTGGCGATGACCTCTCTGGGCTGTCTCAGGAGCAGCAGAGGAGACCAGGCCCGCAGCAGAGTGAGCGGGTGAGAGCACTGGTGACAGCCTGGGGTTCAGGGCTTTGTAAGCAATTAAAGGGACTTTGGCTTTTGTGCTGAGTGATGTGGGAAGCCATTGGAGGGTTTTTGAGCAAAAAAGTGGCATAATTGGGCTCACTTAAAAGTGATCCTTTTAAGAGGATCACTCTGGCTGTTGTGCTGAGAAAAGTCTAAGGGGGACAAGGGATAGGAGTACAATAATTAGGCCATGGCAACAATAAAGCAGAGAGATTATAGAGGTTTGGAAGGTGAAGGAGGAGTGAGCTGGCAGATCATATTTCGAACAAAGAGCCAATGGGCTTTGCTGATGGGCTGAGCGGGGAGCATGAGAAATGAAGAGCAGTCAAATGTGACTTCACAGGTTTGGTCTATTAAGGAAAATAATGTAGTTGCCTTTTATTAAAATGGGAACCACTATAAGAGGAGTGAGATTTGGGAGCAGGGAGTATAAATTAAGAGTTCTGTCTTGGACACACTCAGATTGAGTTGTTTGTTAGACATTCAAGTGGAAAGTTGACTAGGAAATTGGATAGCCAAGTCTGAAATTTTAGGAAGTGAGTGTAGTTAGAGACAAGGTCAAAGGATTAAATCCTAATCACTAAGAGGTTGGGAAAAAGAGAAGGAACAAGCCAAAGGTGACTAACAGCACTGTCAGGAAAGTGGGAGGAAAACCAACTTAGTGTGATGTTCTGAAAGTGAAATGAAGGACTGAGTCTTCATCATGTCTAGTGTTCCACACTAATAAGTCAGGTATGATAAGGGCTGAGAAGTGACCACTCTTCTTCACCACCAAATAGAACTTAAATTAAAAAAAAATTTTTTTAATGGTGTTGTGGTTTTTGCATTACCATATGTATGAATATCTCTATATTTAATTTAAATTCTATGTATGGTTAAAAATAAATGTAACTATATGTATACAAACATATCCAGACATATAATTATTTATAAATACTTCCTCAGCCTATTTAGTGAACCTAAATTATATGCTTCTTATTTATAAGCTAAAGTGGTGTTTCTCAATTGTAAACCCCAACCCACCCTATCATCACCCAACCCTATAAACTGTGCAATTTATAACCTTCTTTGAAAGAATAAAACAATCAACTTAGGAGCACAATCAGGAAATGAATCAGCAGAGTGCCATCTGTAGGAAACCAAGCTAAAGATATGGCCAAGAAAGTTAAAGGCATCTTCTTGCAGAAGCACTGAAAGCATTAAATTCCCAACCTTATGCACACGTTGGAAGTAACTGCCAGCAACAGCAGAAACACAGCATGGAGATTTCATGCCTATGTGAGTTAATGCCTGGAATAAGTGTTGTAGGACAAATATTAACCTGGCTTAACATAGCCTTTCACTTAGACTGGGAGCCATAGACTTAAGTCATTTATAAAGATTGACTATTAGTTCACAAAATTGAGTTTTTAAAAAACACCCCAAATTGGATATTGACAGGAGTTTTGTCCTTCAGGAGACAAATTTTTGTTAATTCCAGTAGGACAGATATTAAACTGGCATAGCAGAAATACCAACCAAACAAATGAGACATTCAACCAATAAAAGTGGCTGCCCAATTGGTTAGAACAGCAGCAGGTTGCAAGCAGCCTGTGAGTCCACTGCGGGCAGCCTGGCTGCGACAGCCACCATCATTGTGGAGAATGTTTTGGAAACTCTCCATCTGATGCCACAGATGCATGTATGATCCAAGCCAGAATGTCAGCTGTGGTATGTGTTATAGTTATGCATAGCTTTTGATTCTGAACAATAATTGTTCCACTTGGTCATGACCCTGATTGACCAGAACTGACCCCATATCCCCAGCACTTCTTCTAAATCCATTCCAAAGAATGTTCATAGGCAACGCAAGTGAGCCCAGAAGAATGATCCCACTGGTGGCAGACTGTCCTGGGGGTCTGCTCTTCCTCAGGCTCCTTTAGTTCTCCCCCACAGAGGCAAGGGCAGGAGGCAGATCCTAGGAGTCAGGTTGGGTGAGAAGGACCATCTACCAAGGCAGCCCATGAGTCAAATGGAGAGATGAAGCCTGGAATTCAGAGAGACAGGGACAGGCATCCCTTAGGACCTGGTAAGAAAATGCAGGCAGAGCAGGGATGCTCAGGGGTGGTTCTAGAATGCCTGAAACGGAAACTCTTGACTTGTTGAGAACCTTTGAGACTACACAACAAGGGCTGGAAGAGGAATGAGACAGCGAGAGAATTATTGGCCGAGCCAGGTGGGGCTGGCAACTGGCACCACGTAACCGGGCAGGGCAGGGGACTGAGCATTTCCTAATCGCAGGGGACACAGCTCTCCTTTCAGTCCTCATCGGCTGCTTAGAACCTGTACAGTTTCATTATAAAAGTGACATCATTCAGCAATGCTTTCCAAACAGCTTCTGAAAGCGGAAGGTAAGAATAAAAAGATATTTTGTGGTAATTTTTCAAAGGAGGATAAAAATACATATAACATCTTCGCTTTATAACTACTATAATTTTTTTTTACCTGTAATATAAAGTTAAAAGACGATTGTGCATGAAAATGGGCTTGAGGGCATATTACGGAGCTGCCCAAATAGATTAGCATGGCTAATATAGAGAATGACAATATTAACTGCTCTTTCCTAAGAATTTATCCAGAGGAGGGGCCAGGCCAGGTGCAGTGGCTCACACCTGTAATCCCAGCAACTCTCGAGGCTGAGGCGGGAGGGTCACTTGAGCCCAGGAGTGCGAGGCTACTGTGAGCTATCTTCAAGCCACTGCACTCCAGCCTGGGTGACAGCAAGACCCCAGCTCTAAAAAATAAATTTTAAAAAAGGTAGTATGCAGATAGTCTACACCTGCCAAGAAATGGATAACAATGTTCTGGGTTCCATATGACAACTCTGCAGACGTGTAACACACAATGTCCTGCTTTTAAGAAAACTAAAACCTGACTCTGTATCAATTTAAATCACTTAAGAAAGTGACATTCTACAATGAGAACATGTAGAGAAGTGAATGAGACCTTTAAGAGGTTTCAGGAGGTCTAGGCCACTTCTATTTTTGCAAATTTTAGAATATTAAATAATAAAAGCATTTTAAGTGCCAAAACAAGATTACAAAAACTGGCATATTTTAAATACATACATGTAACAAATTAACTTTTCACAGCAAAAAAAGTAAAAGTAAATGACATAATTGTTCACACCATAACAGAATTTATTTTAAAAGTATTAATTTGCAATGCTTCAAAAGTGGTGTGGTCTAGGTATGCAGTAATAGAACATAGGTTAAAATTTATATGAAGGACAATTCCATTAATAACTGTCAGTATGTTGCCCTGACTATATATGTTATGGCTTCATGAGGGCAAAGAAAAAATCGCTAGAATAGAATCCCTTTGTGAATGGGAGGTGCGAGCCAAGTGCCCAACACTCATCTTCAGTAAAGCCTGGTGGTGACAAGGTCTCTGGGTTGAACTGATTCTTGGGACACCAACTGGAAGTGTGACCTACAGCAGCTCATCCATGCTCTGTTACATGTGTTTCCCAATCTGTAAAGTAAGGGAAGATGATTACTAAGGATCCTGCCAGTTCTGTGTCCAGTATACTTTCACCTATTCGGGTTTGTCACTACGCATTTCCACAGCACCTCTCTGCTTGCACCAGAAGAGCGAGTTGCTGGAATTTCCTTGGTGCTAGTCAGCTGTGTAAAAGCTTATTCGTTCCTTTTACTGCACTTCAGTTCAGTCTCTTGCTCTGGGTTCTTTTCTTTGCCACTGGGCAAGCTCTTTAATAAGCATTTCACGAGTTGTCCCAATAATTAACAACTAATTAACAAGAAAGCCTTGCTGCTAGGGGTTGGTGCTTTCAAAGAGGAATGAGCAGGACTGTTGCGTTGCTTTCTGCATTCACAAGGTCCCACTATTGTCACTGTGATCTGCTGGAGGCGGCGGCGCCTGAACAGTGGGAACAATGTCATTAAAGATCTCTGCTGGAACAATCGATTCACTGTCACGGACACACCGACCCTCAACAGCTGTCATTCGGTTCCAGGGTGCTTGCAAAAATTCGACAACCGGAAGTGTGCTTCAGTTCAGGCCACCTGTTTCTCTGAGAGACGCGGGATAACCGGACGGGGTCTGAGCGGCCCTCCGCGGCTCCCGCAGGCTGGAACGCGACAGGAAGCGCCCCGACCGCGGCGTCTGCAGGGCGCCCCGCCAGACGCCGCACCAGCGCGGCCGGGGTCGGCCCCCCCCCCCCGCCCGGCTCCGCCGCCCCGCGGCCAGGCTCCCATCCCCCCCCACCCCCGCCAGGCTCCGCCGCCCCGCGGTCAGACTCCCATCCCCCCCCACCC